>JZSA01007378.1:0-10115 GCA_000956155.1 Cotesia vestalis
TTTTTTTTTTTTTTTACTAATTATAAATTCATTTTTTTAAATAATTACAACTAATCTAATAAAAGTAAAATAAAAATAATTATTATTATTTGAACTCAGAATTTTTTCACCTGGACAGAGTTCAATTTAAGCTGCTCTAATTATCTAGTCAGTAGGAAATTTTTAACTATTTTTTTTATATTAATTTTTTTAAACTATTATCGCGTATAGTACAATAAATCTATAGAAAAGTGTCCCGACTGCAGGAAAATTGACGAGGTCAATTTTTTTAAAAAAATTAAATTATATTAGATTTGTAATTTTGTTACAATATTTACAAGTACTGGGTTAGTAGAGCTCCTTAATATAATCTTAATTATTATTTTTATTTATGTTATATTCTTCTTCGTTTATTATAATATAATTATATGTAATATAATATTACCCTAATTTATTTATATTTTTAATAATTATTAACACAAATTACTTTCAACGCAATAGAGCTGGAGAGATTGACGCTAAACAACTGAGTTGTCTTCTTACACTTTAGATAATTTTTGCTGTCAAAAAAATTGAAAATAAATTTGTCCTTACATTAAAAAAATTGAGTATCAACTTCCTTTTAAAAGACAATAATAAATAATTCGTCGGGTAAATTGTCCGAGACAATTTTTGAGTAAAGAAGATATTTATTTTTCAATATTAATTTTTCTGCTCGCGTGTCTGAGTTTAAATGTAAACACGGAATTTCCCAACCGGGAAGCGACATGAAAAATTCTACTCAATAATCGTGATAAGTTATCATTAAATTAAAGTTAACTAATAGTTTAGTTTATTTTGTACCGGAGCGAGGGAATAATGTCATCTTCTTTCGTGATTTAATGAAGCGATGCTCGTATTTATTTTTAATGTAATATAAAACGTAGAAATTTGTTCCTCAGTGAATTTTATGATTTAGTTATTTACTTTTTTTTTATAATTTAAATTATAGTCTTAATATTTATAATATAGCGTTACTAATGCAAAAAATGAAACTGAAGTTAGCAAACATATAAAAATTTTTGATTTTTTTTTATTAATTAAATTACAACTAAAAAGATATTTATAAAAAATTGCACTTAAATTTTTTCAAGTTTTTTACATGTGACAATTTTTTTTTTTAATTTTTTAAGTGAAATTTTTTCAAAAAAAATTTTCTAAAAATTTTGAAATGTCGGCTAACTTCATTTTCATTGCAAAAAGGGGCTATAAAAAAATTTTTTTTTCAATTAAATTGAAAATTTGTATAAAGTATAAATTTGTGGAAAAAATAAGAAAGAAAATGAGCGTAAAAATTTTTTTATTCATATTTTATAAATTTTTACTTAAAAAATGAAATATTTTGAACTTCTCGCATTTAAATTGAAAATTTTCAATTTTTATTGCCAGAAATTAAATTTTTAAAGCGGAAAGTTAGAAAATATTTTTTAAATACGTCTTTTTGGCTTTAAAAATTTTTTTCTTATTTTTCCTGTAATTTTTCACATTTTTGAAATTCCTAAGTTGATTATTTTCTTCAAACTTAATCTTAAGTTTGCAATAAAATTCCATAAATTATTTATAAAACTACAATAATAATTAATTAGAATAAATTATTGTAATTAAACTTGTCAAAGTTTGTATATTATACTTCATATGACTTATGCGCAGCGCCCTAACCTCCAAAGTTCAGCGTAAAGTTAATATTTTACGGTCTCCTTATAATTAATTCATACGTTAAACTTCACTGTAATAAATCACTTGAATAAACTTCAAAGATACTAATTATTCAAAAAGACTCCAGTGACTAGTTATTAATGTACCTTAAAAATTCATAAAAATATAAAAGTTCATTGTTTAAGTTTTTACAAGTTTCAAAAAGCTAGGTTATGCGTGAAACAATAAAAATCTATACTTCTTAAAAATAACTCTGGAAAATAAAAAAAAAATAACAATTACAATTAAAACTTGAATAATTTCACAAAAATTATTCAATTTTAAACAGAATTGTTATAAAAAAACCAAAAATAGTCAATCTCTCTCAAACTCTAACAAATATAACCTCTAAAAATCTCTCCTAGCCTATAAAAAAATTACAAAACAAACATTAAACTCCTAACTTCATTAAAACTAAAAAAAAAAACCCAAGAAACCCTCGTGAAAATGATGAAAATAAAGTTAGCCGACATTTAAAAATTTTTAGAAATTTTTTTATTGAAAAAATTATCACAAAAAAATAAAAAAAAAATTGCACTTGCAGTTTTTGAAGTTTTTTACACGTGCAAATTTAAAAAAAATTTTTTTGTAATAATTTTTTCAATAAAAAAAAATTCTAAAAATTTTTAAATGTCGGCTAACTTTATTTTCATGTGAAAATGACCGAAAAAAAATATTTCCTTAACATAGTAAGAAAATACAAAACTGGTCCAGGGCCCGCTTGTAAAAAAAAAAAAAAAACAAAAAGGCGTTGGCCGCAGGCAAGCCGTTACAAGGGGAAGCACTTGGTCTTTTTTTGCGTGACTACCGACCTACAGTCGACCTTATCAATAGTAAAACTCTCGGGCTTAACGCCGTCCTCCACGGAGATCCTCCCTAGCCTCTTCTTCACCCTAAAGGGCGTAGATCTCGGGGAGATAATCTCATACAAATCGCTGGTTCTTCCTTGGATCTTCTCCCTCCTCTTAGGACTTACAGATCCGCTCTGATCCACAGGAATGGCAATGTCCACATCCAAACAATTCTTCGCCTCAAATTTTTTCTCTGGAATTTTCTTCTTTGAATTTTCCGCTACACTCTCAAAGACATCCGAATTAAAGTCGCATTCGCATTCGCATTCGCAAATCAAATTACCGGGATCAATATAATTTCCCTCGTCCTTCTCATCAGTCCTTTCCGACGCGAGGGATATAGCACGAGCCTCCGGCTTAATTGGCTTAACATCATCAGCGTAATCCAGCGACAAGCATCGTTTTTCAAACAAAGCCGGTCCGCTTTCTGGTTCTGGCTTTGCAAAACAAGATTCTTCTTTATTTTTATCATCTTCATTATCATTATCTATCACTTTCTTATCACCATCATCATCATCATCATCATGATCATCATCATCATCCTTCTTCTCTTTCTTCCCTTTAGCAATTCTCAAAAAAACCGAAGATCTGCGAATGCTGTTCTCCCTCTCAACAGACAAACAAAACTCCTTATCAGACAGCGAAATTTTCTTGGGCAGCCTTGCAGGTTTCAGGCAATCCAGCTCCCAATCTTTCCCTTCTTCCGACGGAGTCTTCAGCAGACTCTTGATCCGCTTCAACTCAGTCAGCAGATCCATAGTTTCTTGCGACGGTTCGTGGAAAATTCTCCTCACTGGTCTGCGAATCAGCGAACCCGCAACATCTGCTTCTCTGTCATTAGTGCTGTCGATCCTGTCTTGCTTCTTCAGTACCGATTTAACAGTATTAGAGCTTGAAAACGATCCTTTATTGTCCTTGTCATCGTCCTTGTTGCCGCTAACTTCCTTAACTTTGGACACTTTGTTACTTGTGATGTCGTAGACTTTTCCCACCTGCACAACCGGGCCAATAGTGGTCTCCTTGGCGACAAACTTGTACCGCTCGGTAACGATCGGAAAATCGGTGGAAATTACTGCAGAACTTGTCGTAGAAGTCATTCGCGTGCGTCGTTTGAAGGCAGCGTAACTTTCAGCAGGCACATCTTGTAACTCAAACTTGTCATGCAAGAGTTTGAAGGTTCCACGAAGCATATCTTGACTGTTATTAGAAGACGGATGGCTGTTGGCGAACGGAGAGTCGCTTCCACTCTGGTAGCCCAAAGAGGAGGCAGATGGCGCCGAGCCGACAACTGTTTCTCGCGAGTAGATTAAATTATCCGAAGAAATCCCTCTGCGCTCATTGATCAGCTGTCCGTAGCAATCTTTCTTGTCCGTTTTGTCTAAAATGTCCTCAGAAATCTGCCGTTTGGTTCTGTAATCAGAGCTTCTTCCTCCAAATTTCTCGATAGTTTCATTAAAAGTTTGCCTGCGACTTTTCGACGCAATCAATTCAGCGCTCCGTGTTTTATCATCAAAACTTCCAAACTCTTGATCATTGACTCCATTAGAGCCCAAAGATTCCGGTAGAATATCTTCAGAAGCCTGTCGACGCGTTTTAGTAGGCGAGGCGTCTAAATCGCGAGGCAAGGACGAGTTTTTACCCTTAGAGGGCACCACTCTAACCGGCAATTGCGGCTCCGGCGAGACTTTAGAAATCCTGCGCTTTGTCGGGGAGTTTGGAACAATAAAAGCGGCTTCTTCATCGCTGATAGACATCTCGCGGGAGCTGTAATTCCTGTCCAACAATCGGGACAAAGAGGGCGAAGGTCTTTCGAGTTTTCTTCCTGAATTAAGTGGCGAATTGCTCCAACTAGAAGTAGTTCTAGGCGAGCCCAAGTATCCGACACTAGAAACAATTTCGTGGCTAGTTGTAATGCAACATTTAACCAATTCCGCACCAGTTCCAACTGAATTTTTCTGAATTTCCTGAGAATACTGGACATCAGCTTGGCAACAGGTGTTATCATCAAGCGGAGGCAAAGAACTTGGCCCGGTTTCTTCAATAATGTCAATTGATCCATGCTCGTCAAGATCTTCAGTTTCAAACGAGTACATTTTTAGCAAAAAACCTTTGCCCTTGGAGCGCTTGCGATCAATAGAGTGTGAGTGGTTAACTTGCTCCTCTACGATTTCCTCCTCTTCTACCACCAATATCACGTCTTTGCAAGGCTCCTCACGTGTCCGTTCAATAGAGGGTTCAACAATAGTCTGGGTTCTGCGAATCATGGCACGTGGCAATTCGCGCAAACTTTCGAAATTGAATTTATCCAAAGTTTTGGAGGAGCCGATTTTGTCGAGAAAAGGCCGCTCTAGAGCTTTGCTAGGTCCTATTTTCTCTAAATAAGGCTTTCCGATAATCTTGGGGGCAATTTTAGAGAGGAAAGGCCGGTCCTCTGTCTTGGAGATTCCAATTTTCTGGAGAAAAGGACGGCGTTTTTCCTTGTACCCGTCAGTGGTTGAGGAACGGTCGCTGAGCCTTTCGCTGCTGTAATTTGAGGAGTTGTCGCTGCTCTTGGACCTGGCGCGCTTATTCCTGGAGTTAGCATTGAGTGGCGTTCGGGGAGTTCGCGGGGTCAGTGAAGGACTCGCGTCGGGATTGGGACAGGTCTCGTCGAGAAGAGCGATGGCGTCGCTGAGGTCCATGTAGGCCTTTCTGGGAGCCGAGGGCCTGATTGGCGGGTTGTCGCTGTCGACGCTGCTGCCTCTGGTGGAGACGAGCTCGGGTCTGGCCCCCGGAGGGAGGGAAGAAAAGTTGTTGCGGGAGAAAGATGAAGATGAGGGGTACGAGCTGGCTTCGAGGGCCCGATCTAGGCATTGGGTCGAGTCGGTGATCGAGTCGTCGATGGTCGTGGTCGTCGTGTTGGCGGTGGTCGTGAACCAGGGCTTCACACTCAGGTCCTCGGGGCGGATCGCTGGACTCTGCGGCTGGTTTATTGAGTGCTGACGGAGGTACAGCGCTTTAGAAACGGCCCCGCGGCTCAGGTATGGATCAAACGCCGGGCCTGAAGAGTCTGTCGATCCCGGGAATCCCATTGGGGAGATGTTTGGCGGGGAAGTTGATGACAGCGCTATCGCGTGCCGGTAAGTTGAACAAGTCGCGAAGTGCGGAGGCGCCGGGCGGGTTGTCTCGATTACGATACGCCCCTGCGCGCAAGGTACCACCGGCTCGCCGTCTGTTGGCGCCTCTTCGGGGGTCAATGGTAAGGCTGCTCCGCGTCCGAACTCAATGAACCACAGCTCGTCCCTCAACTCGCTTTCTCACTTTTTTTCATTCATGTCTTTATTCAGGTAGTGCAGCACGTAGTGAAGGACCAAGTCGTAGCAGTACTTGTATTCCGTCTGAAATTAAAGAGATTTTTAGTTCGGGGCTCTGGTGAAGTTGAAAAGGGATTTTTAATTTGAAATTTAAACAAGTTTTTTTGGCAAAAAATTGTTGTGGAAAAAGGAATTTATTTATTTTTTGATAAAATTATAATTATATCTTCCTCAATTCCAAATATTTACCTTTATTGAAATACATTAGGTAATTCAACTAAAATCTTCACTTGAATTATGTTAAAATTTCATAAATTCCATACCGAAAATTATTATATGTGGAAATTACAATGCTATGAAATTTAACAGACATCTGATAATTTTTAGGAATTTTTTGTAATAATTAAATAATTATAACTAAAACTTTTTATAAAATTCCACCATTAAAAAAAAAAAAAAAAAAAAAAAAAAAAATGAGTGCAATTTATAAAAATTGTTTTTTTAGTAATAATTTATTTTATAAATAAAATTAAAAAATAGTCAAGTGTCTTTCTTTTTATGAATGACTTTGTTTTTCCGAGCATCAATTTTTCAGACAAGAAAATATATTATGAGAAAATTTTTTTAATAATAATTTTTCTCTCAACGTAATACATTTAAAAAAAAACTACTTCTATGGTTCCTCAATTTTAAAATACAGTAACTGAAGTTTTTTATTCTTGATAAATATATAAAAAATTTTTTTACGCAAAAAAAATTTTTTTTTCAATCAAGATTTTTTTTTTTTTTAATTTCATTATTAATTAAAAATTAGAAATTTCTCAGACTAATTAAAAGCTTTTAAGTATTGAGAATAAAATAAAACAATCTGTCGCGAGAAGACAAAGCCGATAATTGAACTTTTAAAGATAATATAAAACTATTAAAACTAAAGTCTCCGGAATAAATTAATTAAAAAAGTACAAATGTATTGTCTTGGAGAGATGAAGAATAAGCCAAGTACTGTAGAAGAGATTAATTATAAAATATAAAAGAACATAAAAATTACCATGTTCTCAACGAGCTGAGGGCGATGTCGTCGTACAGTCTTGACAGCTTGAAAGATATCAACTTCACCGTGCTGAATAACTTGCTCGATGCAAGCATTTGCAGCGCAATAAACACCGCAGCGACTTCTGCCGTCAGGTGAAACGACACATACTGGGCCGTAATCTCCCTTTTGTCTCCACCTTTCAACCATGTTCATCAGCTCAACCAGGCTGTTGGTGGACGTAGGCACTGCTTGACCCATCGGCCAGCATGTCAACTGGAATAGCTGGACCGTTTTTGGGGGTGCTTTTACTCCGGCCATCAACTCCGTCAGTGATACTATCTTCTTGTTTATTCGGAATATCTGGGTGTATAAATTTTAATTAATTAATAATTAATTGGGCCAATCTTTCTAATAAAAAAATAAAGAAAATTTGTCCAAGATATATTTATATTAAAAAATTTTGACTTAAGGGGTTATATGGGTTCCTTTCGGGAAAAAATGATCTATTTTCAACATTTTTTTTTTTTAATAAAAAAAATGATATATTTTATTGAAACTTATTACGATCTTGAAGATACATGTTTAATAAGGGATTACTGAAATTTTGAAAAAAAAAAATAATAAAAACTCTGACGTCACTTCAGGCGAGCCCTCGGAAAAAAGATGCGTCCGCGTGATCAGTAAAACTCCTGGCAGGATCATTTGAAGTGAAAAAAAAAATATGTGCTCTAATTAAGACTTCAAACTAGGTCTTGAACGAAAAAAAAAAAAAAAAAGGGCAGAGGTTTTTACAAAAAAATTGAAAATTTGGCTAAAATTTCGCGGAATTTTTTTTTTTTTTTAAATAGTTGTTTTTGTATCGAATATTAATCCATATAATCAAAAAAGTAAGAAAAATTTTTAAATAAGCCTAAATTTATTATAAAATAAGTTTCTATACCCTTAAAAAAATTTTCTGATAAATTTTGTAATAAAAATTATTTATATAAAAAAATATCAGGATATCTATAGCCATTTTAGGGTATATCAAGCTTGATATGAATATATATTAATCTAAATAATCAAGAGAATAAACAAAAATTTTTAAAAGAATTTTTATTATTAAATTGGGTCCCATCAGAAAGATCTTTATCTGAATTTGTGTCTTAACATGATTTTAAAAATTTTTTGAAAGAATTTTGAATAGCTTGTTGGTTCTATAATTTTTTTCTACCAGATTTATCCACAAAAAAATTGATAATTGATCCTGTGATAGAAATATTATTTTTAAAATTTATTTCAAAAGTACCCAAACTATGAAAATTATTATTAAAAAAATCAAAAAATCACTACATAGATAATTAATATTCTTATAGCTTCTCATCATGATCTTCAACCAAAAACTAAAACTAAACATTATCCCTGATATATTCCCAGTAGCCAGGCATCCTTTCATGCTCCAGAGCTTTAGATATCACGTCAGTTACACGTACTTGCTCTAGGTATTCCTCATTATATATTATGTACTATATATTGTATGTTTATGCATTACAAGTTTTGTTAAATATAGATCCATCATTCAGGAGAATGAAGAGCCGACGAATATAATTATTATGTTATATACTCACCCAAGTTTTAATGTTGGTGTAATGATTATGGCTGATGTGATCTATTGTGAAGACAGGCCCGTACTTCTTGGAGTGCTTTCCTTCAGGCCAGAAGCTAGGAAAGTTTGTTGAAGTTGTGGGCGGCACACACAGGATTACTACTGCTGAACACTCGTAATCGTATACTAAGGACCAAAATTCACCGCAAGTGTGCTTTAATGGCCATTCTGTTACTATGTATTCCCGTGGTTTTGTGTAACCCTGGAAATTTATGCACAAAGTTATAAATTGTTTATATTTATTTCTTTTTGTTTAGCTTAAGATTTTCAAATTTTCCTTTCTTAGTTAATTAATTAGAGTAGTTTTTTTTTTCATTTAATTGAAATCTGTTTTTTTTTTTTGCAAAGAAATTGAAAAATTAAATTTTTTTTATATTTCTTGAATAAAATTAAAAAAATCAATGTTTATTTTTGTTTAAAAAATTTTGTCAATCAAAAATTATATAAATTAAAAATTTATATCTATTTAAATATTATTAATTTAAAAAAAAATTTTTTTTTATTAAAAAATTTACATTTAAAATTTTATCTCAATTATTAAAATAAAAATTCTTTTTTTAATTAAAAAATTGACATTTAAAATTTTATTTAAATTATTAAAATAAAAATGAATTTTTCAATTAATTTAAAAGTTATTTTAATGCTAACAAAAATATTAAGTTGACCAAAAATTATTAATCAATTTTTAAATGTCAATTAATTTAAAAAAAAAAATTTTTTTTTCAATTATTCTATCTTTATAAACTTTAAAAAATTATATAATAGCTAAAAAAAATTTTTTAAGTATCATTTTTATGAGTTAAAATATTATGAACCGTGAAATTAAAAAATTATCTTAATTACAATTAAATATGTCGGATTTGAAAAAAAAAAAAAAAAAAAATAAGAAAAGATTCATTACAATCAATAGAGTAGTGTAATTGTAATCATACAAGTCCTTAATAATCTAAAACCTAATTTCACAAAGTAGATTCCCGGTACAACTCAAGAGAACTTACTTTGACTAATTTTGCTATTGGGGTTTGCTCAAACTCTGAGGTCTCAAGATTAATTTATAATAAGTTCTCAATACCAATTTAAACTTGTTGAAAGTACAACGCACTTCAGTACAGTCAGTAAAAAACTACTTGAAAAGTTAAATATGTGACACTGAAAATTAAAAAAAAAAAAAAATAAATAAATAAAATCTTGAAACTTTTCGCTCTTATAAATTTCATTTTAATCGGATTGCTTTGGATTTAAAACACTCACTCATTTTAACTGATCAATTCATGGATTAATATTATTATTATTCATTGGATTGCGAAATTGTTAATTAATCGAAATTACTTTTGTCAACTGCATAATTAATTTTCAATAATACCAATATAAATAGCAATAGCATTGTTTGAGTTTTATTTGAAATCGCTTTTAATCTTCGGGCTTTTCTGTGTTTTCATCATCAGATAAATATCCCGGAAGGATAAAGTACCGCGACAATGGACCATGATAATGTTAAAAGAATAAATTTATAGCGATACAGTAAAAAATTTTTTTTTTTTTATTTTTTTTTTTAATAACAAACATGATGAATATTTTAT
>JZSA01007380.1:0-11494 GCA_000956155.1 Cotesia vestalis
ATGCATACGTATTTTGTTACGTTAACTCTCTTAATAATATGGATTAACATTTGATACATGCAGCAATATATACAAAGCAAAATAAATAAATAATTAAATTTTATTCATCTTGAAATTCTAATCTATTTAAAACTATTACGAAAAATTATTTCCATAAAATAAATGAAATATATTATTACAAAATTTTCTTAAAAGTATGAGAAGAGACCGACTACAGATAGATTTTGAAAGAAATCTACCTAATTAATTAATTTTGTGATATAAATACTAAAAAATACGCAGGAGATAAAATTTTTCTCGTTCCCTAATTTATACAAGCAATGAATACTGAATAATGATCCTTGAATTACAAGAAGAAATATATTTAAAGAAGAGAATAATTAAGACAATAGATAAAATTTGAAGGCTCAATTCGTCTTGTTCTTTGAATTTGGAATTCCGAACGTGTCAACAGCCCGCAGTAAACTCGCGGAAAGTTTGATGCAGCTTTAACAACTTCGAGTGTAACTTAGCTCCTACCCCAGCAGTCTACTCCGCACAAAAGAAGACATATATATGATATATATGGTGTTGTAAAGCTGCATCTGTGCATCTGAATGAACTAAGATAAGAGGCGGGAAGTTGAGCTGACGTGCTAAATATTGGAGTGAACTTGAAGCTCCCAAGATTGAGGAGCTTTATTTACTTGCAGTAGATGCCAATAGAGTGAAGATGCTGCTACATAAAATAAATCTATGCTTGATGTACGTAGGGTAGATATATTGCCAAGATATATATTTATATATATAGAAGGTGAAGACTGCCGAGTGATAATCCCACGAGAATGCTTTTAGAGTGTCACCAAAAGGGAAAGAGAGGAAGTATCGAGGTCGACATCGATTTCTCGTTTGGCTCAAGATTCGAGTCGTGAATCTCATAGCAACGGTTTTCCGTCTCGCCTGTTTGTCGTCATCATTGAGCGCGCTTCTCTAAGTAAGGATGTAGACATTCATAAGTTTTTTCAAATGTCGCGATTTAAATATATATGGAAAAATTTGTGCACTTTTTTTGTTGGTAAATATATACTGGAAAAAAATTACTTCATTCGAAAGATAAAATTATTCTTTATAATTTAGTATTTTTTTTTATTTTGTAATTTGGAAATTGCGTTATAAATTTATAACAAAATTTATGAATGTCAACTTTTTATGCACTGAAAAAAAAAAATCTACTTGATCTAAGAATAAATTATTTTGTACGGATTCAAATTTTTTGTTTCAAATTAGTTGACACACTGAAAAAAAATTGAATCAAGTAAATAATTTTGAAGAACTTTATCTTCTTGATTTAAGTAAAAAATTCTTAAACTAAGAAATTTTTCGGTAATTATTTACAATTGGGGTCAAACCAATTTTGAGCTGTGCCCAGGTGAAAAATTAACATTTTCAAATTTTTTTTTTATTTTGCTTTTTTTTTTACCGCGCATTTATGCTAAAAATTTCGTGAAAGGAAAAAATAAAGATTTTGATAGCTTTTTTTGAGTTTAAAAGTTGGAAAAAATTTTGGCTTTCATGTTTTTGGATAAAATTTCTATTTTATCTTCTTTTGATGTTTTAGATATATTTTTTTTTTAAATTACATAAAAAACGAACTTTAAAAAAAAATTGATCAAAAAAATTTTTACTTGATTCAAAAATTTTTCGTCTGTTTCAAAGACAATGAAATCCTTTTAAATCAATTTTTTTTATTGCACATTTCTTCTTTTAAATATATTCTTCAATCAAAAAGAAAATATTAAACTTTAAAACATTTAAATTATAAAAAATGAAAATCCATTAATGAATAAACGGAAGAAAAGAAAGAAGAAAGTTATGATTAGTATAAAAACTTGGACATAGTTGTCAACCCTGATCTTTTTGATCATTCAATAGATGCTCCGGTTGAGTAATAGTCAAGTTGTTACATTTGTCATAAAGCGCCCGTGCTCTTGCATATAAATTTGTTTTCATAAAAGTTTTAAAATCAAACTTCCCCTTCGGTCACAGCATTATAATAATGTAGCTCGAACTCATTTGTATGTCGACCTTACTCCCTGGTGCGGTAGAACAATTTCCTCAGATCTTTTGTGCGAAATCAGTGAATCAAAAAGCCATAGTCGTGGAAAATATTCTTTGATTATCTTCGGGGCTCTGTTATTGAAAAAACAGTAAGCTGTGAGAATAAAGAATAAAAGCGAATGTTTTTCTTTATCTTTTATTTCGTTTTCGAAGTCTTACGTTTATTGTCAATGCGAATATCGGTGTAGGCGTTTATATATATAGATATATTCATATAGGGGAGTATAAGTAAAAGTATAGCATAGCCTGTCGACAGAACTGGCACTCAAAGACAGAATCAATATACATATAGTATACCATTCAATATTCTACGTTTGTTCTAAGATAAAACTAACTTAAAGTATATCAAAGAAATTATTTTTTTTTTTTTTTTAATGACATATTTTTTTCAATATTATTTTTAATTGAAACAAGAATTCAATTCGAGATTTATGCCACGTTGCTGGTATCAATTTTCACTTAACCGGTTATTGTTTTCCGTTATCAGTCATCGAGGATATTTTTTTAAAAATCCTGGCCATTATCTAATAAGTGACATGCATGTCGCGTTATTTTTGCAAAAGTCGATAGATATTAGATACCAGATAAAGAATAACGGAAGAAGCATAAAAAATTATCAATAACCTGGATCTAAATGTGTGGGTGAATATATCTGTGTTAAGCTCGATTTTCCCTTATTTAGCTGTAGGTTACAAGTGCCTACTAGAAAGTCCAAGGGGAAGAAGCGGGCTGTAGGGTGGGCGTTAAGTCACAGCTGTAACCGCAGCCGACTGGTAGTACGATCGGACGGATACCGTATCATGAGAACACGAAAAAGCTTTTGGTGAATGTCACTCTTTCGCCTCGGGATAAATCCAAATTGTTTGTGTGCTTCTGCTCGGTCAATTCACCTTTTTTCATTTTTTATCCGAGGCTATAGATGTCTCTGTCTAATAAAACAGTTTTAATCGATCCGTTGACTGTTGACTACTCCGTTGACCGATAATAATTACTTTTTTATTTATGATTTGTTTCTTTATCCATCTTTTTTTTTTTTTTGTGATGCAACATTTTGACGTTTGGCCTTTTTGTGGTAAATTACTTTTTTTTTATCAATTTTAAGGAAACTTGATAATGAAATTTCAAATTTTTTTTTCTACGTAACTAAAATTAAAAATAATAAAATAATTATTTTATTGATACAATTAAAAATATTATTTTTAAAAATTTCCCAAAAATAAACATTGTAACCAAAAGTACAAAAAAAAAAAATCATTAAGCCAAAGTTTTTTATTCCCAATCCGTAATTTTTAAATTAGTAAGTAGTGTGTGCAATTTGAAACAGTATATTTTTCTATGTATCAAATTATTTGGCTTTAAACAAGAAACAAAATGACCAATTGTTTTATTTTTTTAGCGTAGGTGTTTAATTTTCGGATCGAGTATCAATCTCGAGGTTTCATTCTGTTCACGAGTTGCTCGAGTTCGCAAACTGGCGTATCACTGGCAAATTACTGATGGTCGTTAGCTGTTAGCAGCAGTTTCACTCATGAGTTGATAATGGTTCGCTAACTACCGCTGTACTCGTGAGTTAATGGTTTATTGTTGCTGTTTGGGAACTCGGAATCATTTTTTCACGGTTTTGAGCTTAAAAAGCTTTTACTAAATATTTTCACTCGTCTGTATACAACATTGGTACAGTTTATTTGACGAAATAAATTTTTTATCGATTCAAAACTGCTCAGAGGGCCAGTTGCTGTTGAGAATTGAAAGGAACTATTAAATTGATGGATTTAAAATTTTATTAATATTATTAAAAATTTGGTAATTTTTTAATTTTTAAAATTAAAAAATTGATTTTTAAAATTTTTTTGAGTTCTTAAATTTGCTATAATTGTGATGAAAATTTATAAAAATAATTTTTTATGTTAATTTTGAAGATTTTAATGTTAATAAAAATTTTATGTCAATCAAAAATTGTTAATTAAATATTTATAAGAACAAATAAATATTAAAAAAAAATTATTTTAAAAAATATGAATTTTTTTAATTTTTACTTTTATTAACTTTGCATGCGTGGAACACATTGTAGTCGTTTGCAATAAATTAAAAATGTATGGAAAATTTCGTTAATAACCATTTATGAAAAAAAAATTTACTTTTATAGAAATAATAGTAAATAATTTATTTATTAAATAAAGAAACAAATAAATAGAAAAAAGTTGTTCTCTTATGTGTAAATACTTTAAAGAAAAAAAAAAAAACAATACAAAAAGTTGGTATATTCCCTCACAATAAAAATTTAAAAAGAGTCTAAAGATCATGGATTTAACAAAAGTCCATGCAAAAAGAATTTATTCACTTTGAATTCAAACTACCGACGGTATTTTATTTTTAAATATATATATTTCATTATTCGTTTATCGTAAACTCGTGGCTTCATGCAATTTTATTTTTCCGAGACGTATTGTTAAGTTTTTTTACCGTGTATTTTTAGCGTGTTTTACAGCATATAAACACATTTCCACGCAATAAATTCTTTGAGGTTTTTTTTTATATAAGAGGCATGCTTAAGTAAAAACCGCGGTAAGAACATTAGAAAAGAAATACCGCTGGAAAATAATCCGGTGAAAAATTTTAAAGTAAGGTATATTATTATCATAATAATAATAATAATAATAATAATAATAATAATAATAATAATAATGAATGCAAGGTGTAAACAAATATGAGCACTCACCTGGAATTCAACGCGATATAATACGGGAAACTTTCGACGAAGTTCGCAAAGTTTTGGATACTGCGCAAGAGTCGTCGGTGCTGATGGTAAAGTCGTGCCCATATCGCCAAGTTCTTCAGCAGCTGTAACATACGATAACAATTCGTTGGTTTTCGTTATAAATCAATGAAAAATATTAAAAAAAAATAATTTTTGAGAAAAATAAATGTCTTTAATTAAGAGATGTAAGTATTTGAAACAAGATTTAAATTTTGAAGAAAAAAATTTACTTGAACCAAGTTTTTTTTTCTGTATGTGAGACTTTTTTTTGTAATATTGCAGAGTAAGGTAATTCAAAATTGCTAATTAAAAAAATTCAATTTCACCTGAAGTGTAAATTTTATCTGATATCACAAAAATTTAAAAATAATAAATAAATTATCGTATAAAAAAAAAAAATTGAATTTTTCCCAGCATTGAATTAAAGAATTATTTTTATATTCAATAAAAATAATCTCGTTTTGATAATAAATAAATGCCATGAAAATTTCACGGTCTCACGTTACAATTAGCGAGAATTCAAAGCACCCTGACCCACTTGGCATCGTACAATAAATGCGAATGAGCTTTCACGTTAACGAAAAAAAAATAAACCAGCAAAGAACCGTTCTATTCATTCGCAATAAAATAAAAAAAATTAACGAAAAAAATTTTTCCGATCAATTACCGGGTAATTTTACAAAAGCACAAATCAAGTAAATAAACAAAATAAACCAGCCGATTACAAATAAATGAATAGGGTATTATATTACACTCCGGTTCTTATTTAAAATCATTCACTCTGGGTACAATATAATATTTTACACCGAATTTAAAGCAGAGAGTTGAATGTACTTGTTAAATTTCAGCTTGAGCAATCTCGGGGTTAAACATGTGGAAAAAACATAAACGAAAACGAGAATATATAAAATTGTTTTATTTTTATTTTTTTTTTTTTTTTCTTTTGAGCGCGAGAACGAGAACGAGCAGCAAGGGATGTGTCGAAAGTTGTTTGACCTTTTATATTTACAAATGGATGACTTTGAACTCAGGGTTATGGGGAAACCAAACAAAAAGCGTAAAAACCGCCTTGACATAGTTATTTCCCGGCTTGGGTATTCTCCAACACTCGACACGTGTGTTCAATCAACGGATTCCTCTCACATTTGGTGTCACCCATCATCGAGAATAAAAGCTTAAAGCCTAATTACATGATCCAAAAGTCCATTATCTTATCTTAATAAACATGACTTCATAAGTCATGAGTCACAGTCATAATACATGCTTTAATTTGTTTCAATTTTTTTTTGTTTGATAGAATTTAAAAAATTTTTTGACCGAATTTTTTAATTTTTACACAGCTAAAAATTTTCCGTCGATTTTAACACAAAAATGGCTCTTTTTATATGAATTTTGTGTTAATTCAACACATTTAAAATATTTTTTTTTATCATCATTGATTTATTATAAAAATTCTTAAAATTATCAGATGTTTGCTACTTTCAATATTATTAAAATTCAAACAAAATTAAAAAAATCGGAATTTTTTTAGATTGTAAAATTTATCCGATTTTTCTTCACAACTGCGAAAATTTTTAGTTTGAATAATAGTTTTAAAACGATAAAAAAATAAAACGAATAAAAAATTAAACACATTTTTTTGTAAATCATGAATAATAGTCTTAAGTTCGTTTTTTCCAAATTTACATATTTTTTTTAAATTTTCTTCAGTAAAAAATTTAAATTATTGCAAATATAAAAAAAAATACCTTTACTAAAAATCATAACTTAATTTTTATTCCTAAAAAAGAAAGATAAACATTTTTTTTTTAATTTTATTGCGCTAAAAACAAAATAAAAAAATTACTCTTAAACTTTTTGCGTACTTAAAAATTTTCATATTGGTAAAAATGAATTATTTATTTTTTATTACAAAAATTGACATTATTTAGAATTTTTTAATTAAAAAAAAAAAGAACTCAGCCATCAAATAATAGTTTTAATTGTAAAATATAATTCGACGTTAATCGGCGCTGGGAAAATTCATTCGATTACCGGAATGCCACCGACCTGAAATGCAACTTTAATGAACTCGGTAGTTTCCAGTAGGGCTGTAAGCTCACAGAAAACTGCAAACAACTACTTTGCCATACTTATATCCCACACCCATGCTGCTCTGTTTCTCGTTTCTCGATTACTGAGTTCACAGTTATTCTCACTTCGCTAAATACCTAACTTTTTAATGTTAATAAATTAAAGTCAACGGCTTACTACTGTAAGTCTGTAAGTCCTTGTCTGCAATAGAAGTAATCGCAGTATTTATTTTATTACTTCCTTTTTATATATTTAAATACAAGAAAACTTTTATTTTTTCAAGTCCATTTTTTAAAATATATTATTTAAATAAAAAAGAAAAATTTTTGATGAAATTCCAATAAAATAATTAGAATTTTTATAAACATCTATCCGATCAGATTCTTGAAAAAATTTCGCCTATAAATCAAAATAATGTAAGTGAAGCAATTTACGATATATTTGAATTATCAACGACATTTTTGACGGAACTGAAATTGTAAAACGTCCTGTAGGAGATACGCTGAGAAGATTTGAAAAGTTTTTCTCAGTTTCTGTTCAAGATAAAATATTACTCCTGACAGAGAATCCCAGTGTGCATACAAGACATATCGAAGACGGTTTTCTGTCCAGCGACAGCGAGGCGCCATTTCATCCATGAATCTCGATCCGCCTATTTATTTTTATTATACTCTTTGTTTTTCTTATTTTCATTTATTTTATTTTTACTTCTATACTGCTATAAATAATAACAATATCTAGAAACTTGCAGTGATTATGTGACTGCCGAGAATTACGAATTATAAATAAAAAAAAAATTTAGCTCAATGATTTTTTGATATTTTTGATACAATATTTATAGTTTGGACATTTTTATATGGAATTTGTAGACAATAATGATATCAGAAAATTAATTAATAATTATTTAATGGAAAATGTTAACAATAAATTTGAGAAAATTTTGATAACAAATTCGGGTTGAGATTTTTTGATTGATGTTAAATTTAATCAAAACAAATCTCTCCCCTCCATTTAATCATATTAATATATTGGAGACAACATTTTTTTTATTCTCTTAATTATGTAGATAAAAGTAATTAATTAAGAGGTCTCAATTTATATATTTTTTCAAATTCATTTTTTACTTTCAATAAATTTACGTTACACGAAAAAAAAAAAAAAATAATAACAATCCATATTTTTAAGAGAATAAGAAAAATTTTTTCTCCAGACAGCCAATTTATGATAAGTATTTAGGTAGCATTCAAAAATGCTCTATCTCTAGATACATAATTAAGAAATGACCTTGTATCTTGTGAACTATTGACATTTTTAAAAATATAAGCTCATTCCGATATTACACTCATCAAGAGTTTTCATTTGAGCACCCACATCAATTTTTCATATATTTATATATATTATATATATGTATATATATGAAAAATATATGAAAATGCATGTGGGTACTCAAATGAAAGCTCTTGATGAGTGTAACATCGAAATGAGCTTATATCTTTAAAAACGTCAATATTTAAGAAAGTACAGTGCAATTTAACAAAATTCATTATTTAATAAAGTAAAATTTTATTTATTTATAGTTCACAAGTCACGGCAGTCACATAGTGACTGCAAGGTTGCTAGTAATAATTATAATAATAATAATAGCACATGTCAATTACATATCTTGAAGACTTGCTTGTTAAATCTTCTCCCGTTAGATCATAGAAATTCAGCGAATATTTATTCATATCACGCGATATATATGCATATATCCAATTCCGCACGAAACTAACTCAATCTAAAGACAAGTCTCGTATTTATATATAGTAAATGTGAATTTGTAGAGCTTCTGGCTCATC
Organism: Cotesia vestalis; assembly: GCA_000956155.1. Classification (NCBI taxonomy): domain Eukaryota; kingdom Metazoa; phylum Arthropoda; class Insecta; order Hymenoptera; family Braconidae; genus Cotesia; species Cotesia vestalis. Next base: position 8,766 of record JZSA01007380.1, read on the forward strand.
ACAAATTTGATTTTTAACACTAGCGTAAATTTAAGTCAAGGATTTCGTCAATAATTATTTTATCATGTCATTCAATAATTCATTACATCATTAATTCTGAGGTTGTCTAAAAAAAAAAATGTTTCTAGTGCAATATTGTCTCTTACAATTTATTGCTATAAATTAAAAAAAAAAAAAAAATATGGATATCAAACCGAGTAAACGGTACAAAGTTTAACAACAAGACGAGCAAATATAAATTAATGAGTTGAAGAAAGTCGGACAGAGTAGAGACATCAATATTATTTTAAAAGTTGGCGAAGCCGTATTCTCTTTGCACAAGCACGAGCTACACTGACGGTCTTCTCGTCTAGTTTCATCTCATCTCATCTAGTCTCTACTTTTCTTGCCCGCAAATATTTAACCCGGCAATACGAGTATTGCACAGAAAATATATAGCCATCAGTATACAGAGCAGCAACAGCAGCAGCAGCAGCATCGTCCTAACACGCTCGGGGCTGTAATTTCTCGCGGGTCGGGGTTGCGGTTACGCAATAACAGGCGCCAGTTGATGCTTCATGCTGAGCTTCATCTACAATTTCGGAATATCATTTCATTACTTTATCTTTCGTTAGCTTATCTAACTCGCTTTATTAGATTACGTTAGCTCTTTTCTCTAATTGTAATCCCGTTTATTTATCTAGTGTTTCACTTCATGTGTTAAGGATTAATTAACTCATTTTATGCCGATTCATTTTACTTAGAAGGGAATTATTGTAACAACTACTTCAAAATAAAAATTTCAGTTCTAAAAAAATTCCCAAAAATAAAAATCCAAATTTTGAGAAAAATATTGAAGAGACTTTTCTTGAAGAAAATTTAATTCTCTATAAAAATGGTTCTTGTACATTTTTTTATATTTCTTGTAGTTCAAATAGAATTTGAATTAAAAATAATTATAATTCAATTATGAAGATTCTAAAATACTAAAATATTTTTGATAAAAGTTTGAATTTAAAATTCTGAGTTAAATATTATAGATGCAGAAAAACTATGAGAAATCTTTTTTATAGAAAATTAAATTTGCTACATTGAGTCTCGATTAATTTTACCGTATCTCTCATTTTTCAGCCAAAATATCAATTTTTGAGTAAAAAAAAAAACTTTTACCATCATCTACATACTTTCGGAAATATTTAATGTAACCCCGAAATTCACTATCGATTATTTGCTGAAATTAAATTATATTATCCAACTCGTATATTTACAGTCGACAAATATGTTAAATAAAACGTCGACAATATTAATAAATCATGTATACCGTAAGCAAAATAAAAAATGAAGGGATGTACGGTTGATCGAACTGAAATGTGATTTTGCTGAATCAATATTTACTCGGTTTGGTCGGACGTTATCTAAGTCAAGCATCGTAGGCTAAACAATTTATGTCGACATTCGGGACCAGGAGAGGCAAATAAAGTTCCAAGGATATCGAGTTGTATGTCTTTCGATCTAAAGATACTGCACTGGGAGTTTATCAGAGTGGGTGAAAAATATATGAATCATTTCATTTGATGCATAATATTATGTACTGCTTCAAAATTCGATATTGCAAATTTCCAGGAGCATATATTTTAGAAATATAATTTTTTCTTGCAAACTAAAATTGTAACTCAATATTTTATGTCGGTTATTTCCCATAAATGAATTCGCTAAAAATAAATAAATTTTTTTTAAATAATTTGAACAAAATATTTTCATTTATTGCATACTAAAGCTTCAATTTTTAGCTCGCTTTATATTGTGAAAGATTATTAAAATTTTTGCTTTACATTTTAGAAAAAATTGAATTTTTTTTGTATGAAACTAAATTTCTTTAAAAAATAAAAAAAAAGTATTTAAAAAGCTTGAAAGTTGACAATATAGCATTCCGACAAAATGATTGTCAATTTACGGAAATAGCATTGTGCTTTATGAAAGCGCAATTTGAATGAATACGAATGTACTCGCTTTGAAACAATCACAGAAATTTGAGCTTCTGGTTAGACTGCGCCAAAAAATAGTGTCATATTCGTAGTCTAGTATGTTGAAGATAGAATGAACCAATCCGCATACTTGACGTTAGCTCGGATAGGTAATTACACTCGCGAATTGGAATGCCCTATTTTCCTCTACTCTGTAAGCAACCAATGTACACTTTAGTAGTCACGTAGCGCCTACGGGTAGCTTCGTAGAAATTATTGGAATTATTACATATGCTTAGAATAATTTGAATTCAATTCATAGAAAAATTTGGACTATTTAACAAAAATTTGATAAGAAAAATAAATTAACTTAATTTTTGAGATAAAAAAAAATAGCTTATTATTTCTGACATGCATCGGAAGGATAGTGATCCTTAAAATGATAAAGAAAATTGAAAATTCAGTCCAAAAATATCTTTAGACAAATCTGGTAAATTTTATTTGTAATAATTATTTTTGATTTCTTGGATAATTATTATCTTTATATATTTAATTGTATTATTTTTAATGAAATGTGTGTGTTCATTTCAATTTATTAGCTGAGGGTATTTTTGGACAAGATAGTTAGTCGTCGATTCAAGTTGTTTATTTATACAAAATTTTTGGAACTTTATGTACATCCTTTCCCATGAATATCACTCTTAAATATGTAAAATAACTCGATAAATATTTAATATTTTGATTTTTAATTTTTCCCCGTATACTCTCAAAATTTTATAAAAAAAA
>JZSA01007382.1:0-20806 GCA_000956155.1 Cotesia vestalis
TGAAATGGAAGTAGATTTTCTACTCAAATCAAATCACAACTACACAAATTTAATCACAACTCAAATCACAGCACAAATACTTCAATCGGATTGATGGAATCTCTTTTCCTTGAGTTAAAATGAATGCATTAATAAAATTTCATTAAATATCTACAGGCTAATAGGTTATTTTTAGTCTAGGAAAATAAAATCCCATGAAAATTGAAGCTTGTTTAATGGACTTTAAAATGAAGTTTACAAAAATTTGATAAGTTATTTTATTAAAAAGTTATCCGCGAAGAAAACTGCCAAAATATGAATTTTTACGATTTTGAAAATTTTGAAGCCCTGTAATTTTTGAACTACTTGCCCGATTAAGCTCATCTTCGAATTTGATCTATGTATATTCTGAATTTCAACCATATGTATTTTTTAAATCAGCTTGACTAACTGAGTCAGGAAATAACCAAATTTTTCGCGAATTTCGTCATGAGGACAAAAATTATTTTATGGAAAAATGTCTCGGAGAAAATTCATAAAACCCACAAACTATTCAAAATGTCAAAAAACTAAACATTAAAAATTAATCGTCACCAAAAATATATATAAAATGAAAAATTTATATGATTAAAAAAATTTTAGTATATTTTATAATTTTTAATATTAACAATATAGTTCAAAATTTATGAGAATAAAAACAAATGATCTAAATTGTTTTTATTTAAGTAAATTTTCTAAAGATTATCGTCTAAATCATAGCAATCATGGGACATTCTGTAAATCCTGATCTAAGTGCAATTTTTATAATAATTATTCTCAAATATAAATTTTTTTTATTTTACTGGAGACTCCGGTAAATTTTACCCACATTAAAATTTCTCACCGCGTATAGATAAATATTTGATATATTAATACAATTATTAACCATATTAATTTATACAAAACAAAATAAATAATTTAAAAAAAGCAAATTCCAGAAAAGTGGGTGATCTTGCACTTATTGGAACTCATTCTTCGTTATCATACAACGCACCAATAGAAGTAATGAAAACTCAAGAACTGACTCTAGAACAGCAATTGAAGTACGGAATCAGAGTTTTGGACATTTCTCTTCGTCCGACATCGATTTTCTTTGAGATTTTTGGCTTATTTAATAAAAATTTGGGAATGTATTTTCACGATCTTTTAAGACAACTTTTCTACTTTCTCGATAAAAATCCAAGTGAACTCCTAATTCTAATAATGCATCGAGCCGATGAAGGAAAAATTGACGCATCTTTTAAAAATTTCTATTAAACTTAATTTATGTTTTACAATCTGAAAGTAATTATTTGGCATAATTGTTAATCAAATAAACTAAACTAAATTTTCGAAAAAAAATTAATTATATTTCTTTTAATATTTTACAGACTGAAAAAAACATTTGACAACTCTTGGACTTTATTTTTTTGAATGAAGTTAATTTTTTTTTATTCAGTCTGAATTTCTCTAATAAAATTTAATTTTTTCTGTATAGTTTTTAAAAAATAATCAAAATTTCGATGTAATATATGAAAATTCTTATTTCATGTAATTTTTTATATTTTATGAAATTATAATACAATATATTTATTTGAATCAAATTATTTAAATTTTCATGTGCGCAGTAAAAGAAAAACTTTGTTCAGATAAATATCTTCAAAATTTAAACTTTGTTTTAAAATATTGAAATCTTTCAATTAATGAGAATTGAAACTTTCAATTTTAATAAAATTAAACAAAATACTTTGTATTATCTTTTAAATATTTTTCTATATTGATTACTTTTTTTCAATAACATTTTTTAAAGAACTACAATTTTCTTACAAAGTTTCATTATCGCTCTTTTTCCTTTACGATATCGATATTAATTGGTTTCGACTATCTTCCAAGTTTGCAGTAAATAAAAAATAATAATTGGTATACTTATCAAAATAATTATTATCGACTATCTATCCACGTTTATTTCATCGTAATTTGCATGTATAAATTGCGGTTACAAAGTCAGTAAAAGTCTTATCAAACAATTCTTCCAAGAAGCTTAACAAAAACGTAAGTAGAAATATTTATTGCTACCAAATATTTGTGTTGAATAATTTTCAGGTAGATTTTGTAGAAATCTATACATAATGGCATTTTTTTTTTTTTTCGAATAGATAATAAAGACAAAAATTTTTGGCAGGTCGAATTATTGAGACTACTTTGTTGGATTATTCAATTAAAAAACATGTCCAAAATTTTTTGTGTATTATCGCTGATAGCATGCTTTACTTTGGTCGCTTATGCTCAAGAAGAAACGGGACCAGCAGAGCAACAAGGAACGGAACAATGTGCGGAGATGGCTAACGTTGTAAGTATATCTGACACTTATTTCGGTAGGAATTCAAATTATTGATATTTTTAATATAATTCTCTTATAAAAAAAATTTCAGATCTTTTATTTAGGGTCAAAATATTTTATCGATTAACTTTTTTTTTAACTTCCCGCTAAGAAAATCGAAGATTTTCAAAAATCGGGAAGTTATTGGTTTGACCCCGTTTTGCAAAAATCGAGTTTTTATCAGATATCGACGTTTTAAGGTCTCAAGAAGCTCCCCTGACTATCTCCGCGATGGTGTCTGTATTTATGTAGATTTTGAATACAGTTTGGACCGATTCGGACCGGTAGATTTTGAAAAATCTCAAAAAAACTGCGAAAAAAAAATTTTTCTTAAGGTTTTTTTTAATGTTTTTTTTTTTTTTCTTAATAACTTTTAAACAGCTTGACCGATCAATTAAAAAAAAACTAATCAGCTTTTAACATTGAAAAACCGCGTCGATCGCCATCAAGCCGGTCAAAATCGGTTGATTCATTCAAAAGTTAATGCGGTTTGATAATTAAAAAAAATAGTGTTTTATTAAACTTATATCAGACTTTTGAGCTCGGGGAGCTCAAAACGACACGAAAATTATATTTTGAGCTCGAAGAGCTCAAAAACATAATAAGTGCAATTTTGAGCGCTTGATTACGCAAGTAGTGGGAAGCTGCAGGGATGGCCTTCAGGTTCAAGCGTTTTCCTATTTTTTTTTTTTTTTATGACAGTGTTCCGAGGCTTATGAAGATAAGCCACTGATAAAATGCTGTGACGGGTTATTTTGCAAAGATTTTGTAATACGGATGACTATTGTAGAAATAAACTGATTGATAATCTTAAAATAACTTTAAAATCTTAAAAATATTAGATTTCTATTGAAGAATAAAAGACAGCAATTTTAGAATTTCTATTTTATAGAAGACAACTATTGATCGTAGTATAAGTATACACAAATAATAATTTAAAATAAAATGATAAAAATAGAGAAAAAAAGTAGAATCGGTTTAACCAAATCGATGATACGAGTTGTTTATTTATTTTCATTTTAAGATAAAAAATCCAAAAGTTTAACTGCAATAAGACGGCACGTGTGACGCATCTAGCGTGGTCCGATGCAATAACGCGAATATTGTCGATTGTATACATGACATCAATGACGCTCAGGGTCTTTCGTACGTTTACTCAGTAGTTTCGATACAAAGATATTTTTAGTCCAACATCCGGCGATCCGCGTTTAGAATGTAAGTGAGATATTTATTTAATGCATAACCATTTTTCCAATTAGAACCGTCAATATTTGATTTTTAATATTATTGATCGTCCCTTTGAGCAATGGATTTATTTATAGAAATTAATTATGTAAATGTTTCGGGATAAGTTTGCTTTACCGAACGATGAATCACAGAATTCCATGAACTTGAATCAAACGCTTTAATAACTGAATGAATGTGTATTAATCGAAGTGTAATAGAAACGTGAGACACAAAGAGAGTGAATGAATTAGATTAAATACATACGTAAACTTAATGAGTTAAAGCTCGGTTCGATTTAATGCTAATATAAACTCTCGCTTTGACTAGTAACATTGTGGGTGGTAAAACACGAATGAAACTCCTTGATGCACTCCATCAATTACAAGACTCGACAACTCCAAATTCTCAGGCATTCGAACCGCTTCTGTACCAGATTGGAATTTTAAGTGCAACTACTGCTGGATGTATTTACAGTTTTATTTTATTTATTTTATTTATAGTTTTATCTTTGAATTCTTTGGTTCTGCTGTTTTAATGCTCAAGCTGTTTTGATGTGGAATCTTTTTTCATCTACTAGGTTGATAGTCGTTTTTATGAAATGATAAATTTTTAAATTTATGGCTGTTAATATTTTTGAGAAACAAAATTATAATATTAGTTTTTTTGGAATATTTAGCAAACTTTAAAATAATTTTTTTGTACCTTATTTTTAAAGAGAATTTTTAAAATATGATAAGCTAAAATATTTTTTTATAAGAAACTCAAAATATTAAAAAATTCGATTTTTTTGGGCAACCTTACTGTTTAGTATTTAAATTAAATCCTTTTTGATATATTAAAATTGTTTTCAACCATTTGAAAATTTTTTTTCTAATCGGGAAGCTATTTTTGAAATTATTTTTTTGTATAAAGAATCTTTTTCTTGAATCAAATATTTTTTTTCAATTTAACTTTGAAAATCAAGAATTTTTTAGGATAGAAAATTATTGATTTCTGCACGATTTAATTTTTTTTTAAAACTTTATTAGTTACTTAAATTCTTGAATTAATCGATTTTAATAATACTGCAGTTTAGAAATAGAAAAAAAAATTATTTTAAAACAATTATTAGATTTTTGAGCTTGAAGAGCTCTTATGATATTAATTTATTTATTTATTTATTTATTTACTTGTGTAAAGATCGAACTATTCAAACCAATAAGAGGGTCACTCAATATCACGCAATACATATGACAAAATGATAATTTTATCATCACCAATTAACTAAATGTTAATTATTTGAAATTTTTCCGTATTACTACCACAAAACAGTTTGAATATTACATCAAGTTTAACAAAAATCATTAAAATTTATTGCATTGTCTTTTAAATATTCCTTTATATCATAATTTTTTAAAATTTCAAGATATCAATATAATTAGTCTCGACTATCTTTCAAGTTCGCAGTAATTAAAATAATAACCTGTATACTTATTGAAACAATTATTATCGACTATCTATCCAAGGATATTGTGTCATAATTTGCATATGTGTGTGCGATATCTCTTGAAAATTCGATCTATAAATTGCGGTTTTGAAGGCTCTAGGTCATTAAATAATTTCTCGTAGACGCTCAACAAAAACGTAAGTAAATTTTTTTTTGCTATCCAATATTTGCGTTAAATAATTAGCCTCTTTCATAGAAATCTAACTGTTTTTTCTATTTTCTGGTGTATAGAGAATTAATTTTTGATCCAAGAAATTAATTAATAAATATTATTATAATTATTTGCATAGAATTAAATTTTTTTCCGTATAAATTATTTAATTTGTAAATTTTTTGCGGTTGAAGAATTTAAAAGCCAGATATTTTTTTCTTTGTTTTCGAGTTGATAATAAAGACAACAATTTTTAGCAGGTCCAATAATCGTGACTGCTGTATAAAAAAAAAATGTCCAAATTTTTTTGTGTATTGTTGTTGGTAGCATGCGTCACTTTGGTTGCTTATGCTCATGAACCGGACAAATGTAAGGCGATTAACGAATTCGTGAGTATATCTGACGCTTATTTCAATGTGAATTAAAACTCTGAACAAAATTGGTCAATATTATAATTCTGTGATTTGAAAAAAACTTAAAATTTTTTTTTGCATTCAAAATATTTTATCAATTAATTTGTTTTTTTATGATAGTGTTTCGAAGATGATGAGTGCTGTACTGGAATTTGTGAGTTTAAATTGATGACGTTTAAATATTGCGCGAACGAAAGAAACCCAGAAGAATCAGATGAAGAACCGGAACCGGAACCGGAACCTGCCAACGATCCTTCTGAATAGATATATGGCGCCCAATGAACCATTGGTCTTTGTTTAATAATTTACTTTAAAAAATTATTTCAATTTCTTTCTTCATAGTTGATTAATATCAAGCATTATATTTATTATTGCCATTGGACAAATACATTATTAAAAAAAAAAAAAAAAAAAAAAAAAAAAAAGGAGTGTTGTATTAGAAAAAATAGTTTTTATCGGCAGGAATATTGTATTTAAAGAATTTTATGTTGTAAATTTTATTAAAAAAAATTCTTGTATGGTCTTTTGACTGAATCAGTATCGTTTATCAACCAATTTTCGAATTTTTTAGCGCGGTGTGATTTTCGTATCACTTTTGTCTCTATAATTAAGAGTAAATTTATAAAAAATTGGATTTATTAATTTTTTACACTGATTAAAAAATTAATGATTCGAAAAAAAAATCCTAAACTCCAAAAATTGATTTTGAAGAGTTTGGTCATGAATTAAGTAAAATTTGATCAAACCGTCAACGATTTTTTACTTCAAGAATTTCGTTCCTTGATTCAAGATCAAAATTACTTTTTTTTAATAAAATTAATTTTTTCACTATTTGGCCAAAACTAAAATTCATACCAAAATTAAGAAGTATAATTGTATGGACTTGGTTATTTGTCTTAAGTTAGCCGCAAAATTAAACTTGCTAAACTTCGACAAAAAAAAGTGAGTTTGTAATTCTTAAAAAAAAATTTGGAAGACTAAAAATTTCAATTAAACATTTTTTTTCTCGTAAGAATTTTCCCGATTATAAAAAATCTAGGCTAACAAAAAAAAAGTGAAATGGAAGTAGATTTTCTACTCAAATCAAATCACAACTACACAAATTTAATCACAACTCAAATCACAGCACAAATACTTCAATCGGATTGATGGAATCTCTTTTCCTTGAGTTAAAATGAATGCATTAATAAAATTTCATTAAATATCTACAGGCTAATAGGTTATTTTTAGTCTAGGAAAATAAAATCCCATGAAAATTGAAGCTTGTTTAATGGACTTTAAAATGAAGTTTACAAAAATTTGATAAGTTATTTTATTAAAAAGTTATCCGCGAAGAAAACTGCCAAAATATGAATTTTTACGATTTTGAAAATTTTGAAGCCCTGTAATTTTTGAACTACTTGCCCGATTAAGCTCATCTTCGAATTTGATCTATGTATATTCTGAATTTCAACCATATGTATTTTTTAAATCAGCTTGACTAACTGAGTCAGGAAATAACCAAATTTTTCGCGAATTTCGTCATGAGGACAAAAATTATTTTATGGAAAAATGTCTCGGAGAAAATTCATAAAACCCACAAACTATTCAAAATGTCAAAAAACTAAACATTAAAAATTAATCGTCACCAAAAATATATATAAAATGAAAAATTTATATGATTAAAAAAATTTTAGTATATTTTATAATTTTTAATATTAACAATATAGTTCAAAATTTATGAGAATAAAAACAAATGATCTAAATTGTTTTTATTTAAGTAAATTTTCTAAAGATTATCGTCTAAATCATAGCAATCATGGGACATTCTGTAAGTCCTGATCTAAGTGCAATTTTTATAATAATTATTCTCAAATATAAATTTTTTTTATTTTACTGGAGACTCCGGTAAATTTTACCCACATTAAAAATGAAACTAAAATTTCTCACCGTGTATAGATAAATATTTGATATATTAATACAATTATTAACCATATTAATTTATACAAAACAAAATAAATAATTTAAAAAAAATTTATCTATCCCAAAAATTGAATCTATTTATTACTACAGGATTATTACATATAGACGTATCTATTTTTTTCTCATTATCATTATTATTATAACTAGAAATCTACAGTCACTATCTATCTGCTTGGAGTTGTAAATAAAAGAACTTTGGCTTGATCATTTTTTGATATTTTTAATTAACATATACTTAGTCTCGGTACATTTAAAATAAATTAAAAAAAAATGCCATTCGGCAGCTGAAATGGAAGTAGATTTTCTACTCAAATCAAATCACAACTACACAAATTTAATCACAACTCAAATCACAGCACAAATACTTCAATCTAATAGGTTATTTTTAGTCTAGGAAAATAAAATCCCATGAAAATTGAAGCTTGTTTAAAGAGCTTTCAAGTATAGTTTACAAAAATTTGATAAGTTTTTGCATTAGAAAGTTATTTAAAAAAAAAATAAAAGCATGAATTTTTGTTATTTTTAAAGCTTTGATTTGAATTGCTTTAATTTCTAAACTCATCTTTCAATTTGACTTCGGTAATCAGGATTATTACATATAGACGTATCTATTTTTTTCTCATTATCATTATTATTATAACTAGAAATCTACAGTCACTATCTATCTGCTTGGAGTTGTGAATAAAAGAACTTTGGCTTGATCATTTTTTGATATTTTTAATTAACATATACTTAGTCTTGGTACATTTAAAATAAATTTAAAAAAAATGCCATTCGGCAGTTGAAATGGAAGTAGATTTTCTACTCAAATCAAATCACAACTACACAAATTTAATCACAACTCAAATCACAGCACAAATACTTCAATCGGATTGATAGAATCTCTTTTCCTTGAGTTAAAATGAATGCATTAATAAAATTTCATTAAATATCTACAGGCTAATAGGTTATTTTTAGTCTAGGAAAATAAAATCCCATGAAAATTGAAGCTTGTTTAATGGACTTTAAAATGAAGTTTACAAAAATTTGATAAGTTATTTTATTAAAAAGTTATCCGCGAAGAAAACTGCCAAAATATGAATTTTTACGATTTTGAAAATTTTGAAGCCCTGTAATTTTTGAACTACTTGCCCGATTAAGCTCATCTTCGAATTTGATCTATGTATATTCTGAATTTCAACCATATGTATTTTTTAAATCAGCTTGACTAACTGAGTCAGGAAATAACCAAATTTTTCGCGAATTTCGTCATGAGGACAAAAATTATTTTATGGAAAAATGTCTCGGAGAAAATTCATAAAACCCACAAACTATTCAAAATGTCAAAAAACTAAACATTAAAAATTAATCGTCACCAAAAATATATATAAAATGAAAAATTTATATGATTAAAAAAATTTTAGTATATTTTATAATTTTTAATATTAACAATATAGTTCAAAATTTATGAGAATAAAAACAAATGATCTAAATTGTTTTTATTTAAGTAAATTTTCTAAAGATTATCGTCTAAATCATAGCAATCATGGGACATTCTGTAAGTCCTGATCTAAGTGCAATTTTTATAATAATTATTCTCAAATATAAATTTTTTTTATTTTACTGGAGACTCCGGTAAATTTTACCCACATTAAAAATGAAACTAAAATTTCTCACCGTGTATAGATAAATATTTGATATATTAATACAATTATTAACCATATTAATTTATACAAAACAAAATAAATAATTTAAAAAAATTTATCTATCCCAAAAATTGAATCTATTTATTACTCTAAAAATTCAATGTAATAAATCAACTATCGCTGGAAAAAAGGAAAACCTTTTAAGGGCAGAAATTCAGGTCAGATCCTTTTAAATAATCCTAAATTTAACTAGAAAAAGTTTTATTTATATAAGTTATTATTATATTATTTAATGTAGTGAAGAAAAAAATATCACTTGATAATTTACCGGAAGTTATAATTATAAATTTTTATTCTACCTATAATGAAACTGTAGTCTATTCTTCAAAATATATCTATATTTATATATAAAAAGAGACTTATAGTCAAACATGTGTTGTTGATACGCAGAAATTTCTAGTAGCCAAAAATAGTCACCGCGGATCAGCCTCACGGTCATCTGACGTCACTTAGAGTCTAAATGTTGTTGGCTTGTTTTTTTTTCTACTCAATTGATTTAAAGATTTTATTCACTGAGCAAGTTATTAAAACTAAAAATTATTTTTCTGGACTCTATTTCCGGTATATGTTTCGAGTGAAGAAATAGATTTACCAGAGCTGAAAAAATTAAAAAAAACAGGAAACTTAACATCGTCAGCGCAAGTTTGTTTTTACTAAACAGTAAACAACGTGCGGGAATTATTAATAACAATTTTCGTTCAGCTTTTAAATACGTCACTTTGTAAAATGTTAATTGAGATAATTAAGCCAGTGGCTTTGGAATAATAATTATACTGCTGTTTTATAGCTCAGAGATATTTAGATTTAATTAGAACAATTTTATAAAATGTACGCTGAAAAAATTACTAGATGAAGTATTTATTTTTATTTCTGACGTTTAAGATTTTTAATAGCTCAATTTTTTTAATGAGTGTCTTTTCAATATTTAGTCGTATTTTTATGCTTGAAATGTTTTAAATTAGAAGATTTTATTTTTTTTTTTTAAGTTAATAAACAATTTTATTTAAAAAAAAATTTAATAAAAGTTTTGAACTAAAATAAACTTTAGCTGTTATTAAAACGCGCATACGTAAGAATACGAAATTTTTTCAATCAATTTATCATTTAATTTACTTTAAAAATATATCGATATATTTTTTAACTATTAATCAAAATTCTTGTTTAAAAATATAAGAAATCACAAGTAGATACAATTATAGACTGTAGATTATTTTTCTTATATAAAAATAATTTTTCTGTGATGATGTCAAGATTATTTTATTTAATAAAGAATTTTCTAATTATAAAAAACTAGTTATTGTTTGGTATTTTAAATATTTAATGACTAAATTATCGACGACAGACACTTTTACGTTATTTAGTAAATAAAAAACTTCAATAAAAATTTTTTTTAAAGAATAAAAACTTACAAATAATCAAAAAAAAAAAAATTATTAGGGTCATTGGCAATACGGCTGTTGTTTGCGGAGGCGCAATCTAGTGTTTAAATTTTAATTTATCCCAAAAAAAATTGTTTGCCGATTTGAGAGTTAGATTATATTGAATTAAAAGTTACTTTTGAAGCAAGCATAAATAGATTTTGGAGGTAAAATTTAGAAAAATTCTTGAAGTCATAAAATTGATTTTCTTTTTACAAATTTTCTTAATTGAAGAAAAATGTTTTTGATAAAATTCGAACGTCCAAAAATAAAAGAAAAAATGTTTTTTAAAAAATTTCAAGATATTTTCTTTAATTCTAATTCAATATTCAATCATTTATATATTTATAATGATTAAATAAATGTAATTAAATCTATGACCCTGATTTTATTACTAAGCAAACAATTTCTCAATCCACAGAAAAAACAAAGATCCTAAAGCTCTTAATCACCCAAAATCCAAAATAATTAATTCAATAGTTTCCGAACAATAGTCAAAGAAGACATTTACACCGATAATCGAACAAAGACAGAGGATAGAGAGGAATTGAACAAAGCTAACCAAGGTACAAAGCTTTCGCTAGTCCTTATCCTTCCAGCCTACGAACTACTAATTCTCGGACAATTAATTTCAGAGAATACCAAGTGAATCTCAAGGATATTGTGAATTCTCGAGCTCTATGGAGGGAACTGAACAGAGATAGAAATACATGTATATGCATGTATACATAGGATAAGCCTGATTATTGCTTTGCACATTCCCGACAGTAGTAGTGCCCTGTGACGGGTCAGACACCTCTGGCTGTAGCTCGAGCAAAACCTAACGTTAAGTACTTACTCTAGGCACCGTGTACTGTGTACAGTTACTACACACACTATTTTCTTGTATTCATACTCATGACTCTTTCGTTCTCTGTTCTGTCTCACATTTACCCCGACAGTTTACTGAGTTCACCCTCACCCGGAATATATTACTATAAAGTTGTACATTTCCACTGCACAATAGTACATACGGAAAATCAATCATCGTTCTATTTTTAATCCCGTCTATTCACCTTTCAAACTTCCCGACTCGCGTACGATATTATCAAGCAAAAGACGATTGAATGTTTGAAATACGCTGAATATAAGAATCGAGATTTAAATTTTATTTATAAAAAAAAATTAATAACTTGATTTTTTTTTGCAAAATTCAATCAAATGATAAATATTTTGGTGATAAATTTTAACATAAAAAAAAATTAATAATTTATTATCATTCCTCCGTTTAATTAAATATAATTAATTACTTTAATGTCACTGAAATTAACTTACTTAGGAATTTTAGGATTTCTACAAATAAATTATCACAGAGAAAATTTATCAAAAAATTCTATCACTTGCAAAAATTAAAAAAAAAATATTAAAACTAAAAAAAAAAAAATTGTATTAATTTTTAAAATCACTAAATACAAATTTTTTAATTTTTTAATGAATGAAAATAATTTTTTTATTTTTTATTTATCATCCTGGGGAGAGATGATACAGTTTGGACATGTGTATCGATCCGCTTTGAATTAAATGCGACTGATATCTCAGCGTTCTTTATTGCTCCGACTCTTTTACTCATCAGGGCAAAGGCAGTTTAATAAATTTATACGCAGTTATATTTATATTCATGTTCATATTATACAGAAAAGATTTATGAGAAATTATTAATAAGCAAAATAGTTTATTTTTTTTTTTTTATTTGTTTATGTTTGCCCAGTTCGTTTTTATTTCTCTGTATTATTTGCTTTTTTCGTCTTTATTTTTTTTTTTTATTACTCTGAAGGTTACATTGTCGAGGTGAGGCAGATTAAGTTGACGGTAAATGAGGACATGTCACCACATGATGTAAGTATGTGTACTTATTAAAATGTAGTGCTGTAAAATATGTGTGCTAAAAAATAATTTATTTCAAACACTCTTGTACAGTGTGCTAGTTTATCTTTTTTAATTGCAAGAAGAAATTGTGAAAAATTTAAGAAAAATTCTTTTGCGTATTTATTATTATTTTTAAATTATTATACTAATAAATAATGGAGATGACCTGATTCCTTTCCCTCTTATTAACTTAATATCAATGCATAATTTATATCTGTTGACGTTCTATTCAATTTCTTGATGTAAACATCACAGGGAATTAATAATACATCCTTATGAAGATACATTTCCCTACTACGTGTAAATTGAAAGCTAAGGCGCCTTGTTGATTGTACACTTTCAGCCCAATCATTTTTCCTTCAAGGTTACTTTATTTTTATTCATATATATATATATTTTTTTTTTTATTGTATACTCATCAACTGTCAGTTGTGTAGTTATAATTTATTTCTGTTACATGCATTCGAGAATAAATTATTATTATTACATGAGCGTATGCATCATATAAATATAAAATCAAACTGATTTATTCATACAATTTTTTTATATTATATTAACAAGTCAATTATATTAATAGAGTTAAAAATTAAATGTTTTATTTAAATACTAATTTTAAAAAAATAATAATAATTTTACTATATACTTCAACAGAAGTAAATAAAACCCACTATTTTCTCTCCAGAGTAAAAAATAATTTCTCAATTTTTCCTCGTAATTAATTGAATTATTAAGAATGTACAAGCACGGTATCCAGTACTATGGATAGCTAGTAGTTGTCTCGCGATAAAGGGTGAGCCAGTCACGTGATATTTCTCTCTATATCGAACATATATATAGTAATAGCTTGAAAGAGACTGATGGGTGAATTTAATTCAATTTTAATGCTCTTATTAATTCGTTCAGAGGCATGAACATGATTTTGCGGGTTAAATTATCAATAATATCCCTCTACTACATTTCTACTTCCTACTCCATCATTATTTGACCCCAATAATGATTATTGAGCCCAAAAATACAGGACAATATCAATAATTACACTTGAGTCTACGAAACTGACGTTAAAAAATTGATATTTTATTAAGCACCCCCTCGAATTACATCTAAATAAAAATTACATGGACGGAAATAAATGAGCGAGAATAAAGCTTTTGTTGACAACAAAAGACAATAATGATTGTTTAAAAGCAAGAAGAGCGATTGGCTAGGAAGAGAAACACGTGATTGAATAAAAAAAAAAAAAAATAAGTAAGTTGGCTTTGAAAAGAGGTCAATGGATCTGGTAATGCACGAGTGTAGACCCATCATCAGAAAAAGGACATCCAAGTCTTTCTTACGATATTCCACTTATATTCTTCTCCAATTTGCCCCATCAGCGGTTCGAAAGCTTTATGTAAGACCAGTTTACTTCTCTCTTACTCGATCTATCTCTTTCGAGTACACAGATATCTCTAGTATACTTATATACTTATGACCAGCAACAGTATCCCTCTTATTTGTTCTTTCCTTCGATCCTCAATCAATGACAAACCCTATTTTATTTTTAAATATTTCTTCTGCAGAATGTTTTGTCATTTTCACGATTCGCTGATCGCGAGACTAATTGTTTTCTTCCTAGAAAAATTGTCTTACTTCTAAGACACAAAAAAAAAAAAAAATCTGGTGAATCCAAATGTGCGTGTCTTGAGCGCTCATGCTATGATACATGCGTAAATCAATCAAAGTAAAGTTTGTCTGGTTATTTCTACGCCAAATAACCGATTTTTTAACCCGACCTATTTTCGCTGAAAATTTTTTTATGTTTTTTATCTCACTAAAGATGTTTCTCAGAATTAGAAAAATTTATCAAAAATTTGACTTATCAAAAATTTTTATTTTTAAATGTACTTTTCGAAAAACAATTATATCTATTCTTCAATGATTTTTAAAAATTTTTATTTTTGACTTTTCTTTATTTGAAACTTTGATCTGTTCTTCAGTTTCTGTAAAATTTTTAGAGTAGAGTTATGAAAAAAAAAAATAAATTTTTTTTCAAGTAAAAAAAAATAGAAAATAACTTTTTGAGATGAACAAAAGTCAAACAAATTTTGTGCTCTTTTTAATGAGCTTACTTAATTTTTAATTTTATACTTTTTTAACATTTCAAAGGTTTATCCTTCCCGCGCATATGTCAAAAATACAAAGCTATTATTTTGTTTCACATCAATAGAAAAAGAGTGACAAGTGCAGCGCTTTTGAAGCTTGCGCCAGAGTAATCCGAAAAAAAAATTTACTGAGCCACTATTTTGTAAAAAAAAAAATTGTTTTTTTACCCTTCAAATTTCAAATAAAATGACGTTAAAATTTCAAAATTATATGATTATTTTATTATCTATAAAAGCACTTTTGATAAATGACTCATTTTGAACCACCTCCAGGGATTTTTCCTTTAAGTTATAATATTATGTAATTTAAAGTTTTTTACCGTGAATTATTTATGTATTCATGAATTATAGATTAGTTATACGTAAGTCAAGATGAAAATTCAATAAAAAAGGACACTGATAAAATTTGTCAAGCGAGAAACTATTTCTTTTGCATTATCAAACGACGGATCGATTGAAGAACAAAGAATCTGTCGGATTGAGAAATTATAACTCTCGTTTTCATATTATTGAATGTTAACTCGATGAATATTTTATTTGAAACTAAGTAATTTATGTAGAAAAAATATTTCAGAATTCCTTGAAGAAAAATTTTTCTTTATAACTAAAATTATGTTTTACCAAATATTCGTTAAATCATAAATCAGCTAATTTGACATGGTAAGTGACTTGTGACCTGACGTAAGACATTCAGGAGATCTCTTGTCACTGGAAATGATTCTGTTTCTGGAACCAGGAATACTACACACAACATGAATTACCAGCAAATTCAGTTGTCTGATTATTCATCTTCTGTAAACCAAGTGCTGCATTAATCGTCCAGAGTTGTGTGCCCAAAATGTATCCACTTCCACATATATGTATGCATTGGGTGTATCTTGTCTCATACACTCGGTACACAAGTACGGCACATAAGTAGTAACTTCACTGGCAGTATATAAGCTCTGAGTAAAGATCGGTGGTGCCTAGAGACATCGCAAAGCCACAGATACCTATTTGATACAGTTATACTCGAATATATATGTACAGATATATACATTACACTACGGACATGATATATGTAATATATCTGTACCTTTGAAACTCAAACTTCCAGTTGTATATGTCTGTGTTTATGTCGTTGAATGCAATAGCAAGTATCAATCTTCTATTAAATTATCCCATGCATAAATGTTTATTACAGACTTGGAAATTATTGCTATCGATAAAAGTGCCTGAGTTATTTAATGCTATTATTAAAATAAATTTAATATCCAATGCTTTTGACATATTTATTTTCTATGATAATGCTCATGAGTTATTTTTATTATTTTAATATAATTAATAGAATATGACAAATTTTGTCTCCAGCGTATTTGTAAAATAAAATATGTTTTTTTAGTTGAATTTATTTATCAAATTATTAATAATTGATACTGTAATAACAATATTAATTTTTTAATTTATGGATGAAAAAATATCGAAAAATCATTAAACCGAAATTGAAAATCCAGGTTCGAATTCTGGCTTAGTCCAAATATTTTTTCAAAATTGTACTTTTCAAAAAAATATTCATCAAATCTTTCATTGTTATTTAAAAAAAAAAAAAAATACGAAAATTATTGATAAAATGTTGTGATTAAACTTTCCAATAATGATAAGGTCAAATTAAAAAATTGAAATGGTTTCAATCATAAAAAATTATTATTTCACTATAAAAAAAATAATTTTTTTTATAAAAAATATGAATTTTCAATTAAAAAAAAAAAAAAAATATTGCTAAAGTTTATTTCACCAAACAAACACTAGTCATCTATTTTCTTTTAATTGAAAAAAAAAAAAAAAAGTATCGATTTTTTGCAGTCAGCTTTTTGTGACAGGAACTTCCTGTCGGATATCGCAGCTGTTTTTTCGGCACTCATACATTTTCCCCTCAACCATTTTCTATCACTTAAGCACAATTGAGTCACCTCTTTCGAGCTGTGTATCCTTTCAAAAGGGGAGATCGATACCAATAATTTATACGTTTTTTAATGTCACAAAAAGACTGGGTGCAAGTATCGGATATTTTAGAAATGACTTGTTTATTGAATCTGACTGACGGACGTATTTCACGGTAATCCGGTAGTTTGTTACGATAAAAATAGTAAAAATAAAAATCAATTTTTCATCAGTGTTTTATGGTAGCAGTGACGCTACGTATGAATAAAATATAATTGAGCTTTTGAGATTGGGTCTACGAGTAATGGGAATGGGGTAAGAGGCTCGTTACTTTATACTTCAGGCTTTATACTCTCTACACTGCAATGTGATGGTTTTCATCAATGTATTAGCTCGCTCTCTTGGCATTAATTACCTCGTTCGCCAAAGGATTTCAGTCACTATATTCTCTCTACTTATAACAACACAATCAAAATGCTTTCACCTCGCTAATAATACTTAAACGCTCCAGCTTTAGGATGCATATCATTAATATTTAAGCTTTGATATAACTTTTTGAGAGCTTTTGATATCTTTGATAATTTAAGACACATGTTTTTTTATTTTTCTGTCTACAAATAGAAATTTTATTTAAAGTTTACTATTAAATTACTTTTATTTATTTATTAAAAACAGTAATACTTTTTAAATTATATGTGAATAAAATTTACCAGAGTCTCCAGTAAAATAAAAAATAAAATTTTAAGCAGCTTAATACCCACGAAATCGAATTATTATTACCGTATTGTTATCAATGGAATTTTATTATTATAAATTTTATAGATTTTATATTTTAATTTAATAAAATTGAATGTTTAATTAATTTTTTTTATTTAATTTATTTTTTCTTTCACTTGAAAATTTATGCAGAATAATAGCTTGTATCAACAAAAAAATTACGAATGTAATTAAAGTAAATTTTTACAAATTTTGTAAAAGTTTCAGTAAAAAAATTTGATTTTATTTTGTTTTTTTTTAAATTAAAAAATTTTTACACATCAAAAAAACTCAACCCATGAATTTCAAGTGAAAGCTTTATTTTACTTATTTAATTAATTTGAAATAAACTCTCAAGATTAATTTAAAGTATAAAATTAATTATGAATAAATTTAAATAAATTAAAACTTTCAAAGTGTAGGATTTAGCTAACAAAAGTAATTACAAATAAAAAATATTTAATGACCCAAAATGAATTTTTTCCATGAAAAAAACAGCGAGGGGAATATACACTCTCCCCGGGCGAACGAAAAGATTAAAAAAGTTTGATAATTGTTCCATCAATTAGCTGTTGATTGAATTAAAAAATTGTTTCCCGCAGTGACCATAATAATAACAGTAAAAAATTTATCAGTGATATAATCATACAAAATTAATTTGTAGGTCCATCGATTAATCATTTATCTCGATATTAAATTTATTAATCCGTTAATTAGTTTTTAATTTGATAGGTTTCTCTCCTCTGGTTCAAATAATTAAGACAAAGTGGCCGTAAATATATATAATTGTAAAAGCGCATCGATCACATTCGTTGGTTTGCAGAGACAGCGGAAGTCAAGGGGATCGGGTAATATTAGAAGTCTCAAAGGCTGGAGTTTCAAACTAAAACGGACCAAAGCTCTTGATTGTGGATCGGATAAGGTCTATATACGTTGTATATCTTCGAAACTTTTATTTAAGGAGCTTTTTTTTTTGTTTATTCTTCACTCTTTATCTTTGTGCTTTTTTCAGTTCATCCGTCCATTATATTGGAACCTTTATAAATAATTGTTTCTTTTTTATCCCGGCAATATTTCGATTATTGGACGATGGAAACTTTCATGCTATGTCAATAATAAGCTTTTTATTGCGTCACGTATTTGATTGACTATTTGAAAGTAATAAAAGTTTCAACTGCTTGAAAAATGGAAAAAGATTGTGTTTTTATGTGTATCATTTTTTTTTTTTTAATTAATTAATGATTTTTCACTATTTTTAATTACAATATTAATATTTTAGGTACTTTTTAAGTAAATTTAAATAATAATAGTACCATTATCACGTCAATCATCAAGAATTTTATAAAAAATGTCGAAAAAAGAAATTTATAGAACCAACAAACTATTTAAAACTCCTCCAAAAATTTGATATAAAAAATTGACGAATAAAAATCCTTTTAATTATAATATAAATATAATCATATTAAGAAAATGATCTGAATTGTCGAAATGCAGTGAACAATATCATAAATCAAATATAGAGGAAAGCTGGGTTGAGATTAGATCAGTAGCAAGTCTAAAGGGAATATTGAGGTGATATAAATTGTGCATTGGTGAAGGCGACTAATAACCAAACCTCTGATTGCAAGGTTGAATTAAATTAGAGCATGTGCTCCTACCGGCCAAGATAGAAAATTAAATTACACTCTACACCCTGTCAAATGTATCATAATACTATTACGTTTTTTTCTTTTAGAAAAAAAATTAGCAATAAAATTTTACTCCCAGCGATAAAATAAAAAAAAGGATGGAAAGAAGAAAAATTCAAAGTTTTTTGTTCATTTGTAAATGCGAAAAAATTGATTGGTATGCTATATAAAACAAATGAGTTTTTCAATTGAAATTTTATACAATAAATTGTAACACTTATAAAATATGGTCATAAAAATTAACTTTAATGAATTTTAGAGTTTGCATTTTCAAATTGTATTTCTTCGTAAACAAAAAATATATCAGAGACAACGAAGTCCCAAATAAATGCAATTTATTTAAATAAAAAATGAAAATTAGACACATTAAAATCTAAACAATTATTTTTTCGCGCGTCGTGTGACGTAGCTGTGACGTCACAGTGCTTGTAACGCATTCTAGCGATCCAGAATTTAACTGTCTAGCAAAAATACAAGTTCGCTCTAAATTGCGGGACTTTATTTGTTGAATTAAAATTTAATCGCAGTGATGCAATAAAAAATTCTTTTGATAACAATTTTCCAATTAATAAATTTTATATTATTATTATTTAGTTAATATTTTATTTTATACGCTAAAAAAATAACTTGTAATTTCAGTAAATTGAAATTTAATTAAATTAAATAAATATTCACTTCAAAATGTTTAAATATGAATCTTCTCTATTTACAACATCATTTACTTCATTTGATATTTGTTCACTTTAATGAAGTCAAACATTTACTTGTAACTCGAAAATGTTTTTTTGGTATTTGAAAGACAAATAATTACTGAAGTCAGAGCAAAAAAAAAAGCTTTCATTTCATTTCATCTGACAGAGAAAAAAAAGCTTGATTTTAAAAGTTATTTATTTTACGACATATTTTTTATCTTCATATGTGGGGTGAGTTGTAATTCAACTACTTCATCCTCTTTCCCTTTCACTCCTTGAAGCTCACGTCGAACAGTAAGTTTTAATGGAACTGGCAAATCGGATTACTGGACGCCTGGGAATAGTAGTTTTGCGATACTCATTGGCGAATTACAGTAGACCAATACACTACGTGTTACCAGCACACACGTGCGAAAATTTATCGGGCTGTTAATGTTATAGTCGTCGAAATATATATTCAGTGACATCTCACCCTTTGATTTTTTTTTTTTTAATTTTATTTATATTTCTATTTATGCTCACTGTAATCGAATAAATTTTATTGCAAGTATTGTAAATAACTTAGATCTATTTATCTGCAAAAGCCATAGAATTTAACACAATGAGAATTTAATATTGTCTAACATATTTATAAAGAAAATCCCATTAGAAACTTCAAAAAATTAATTTTTTTCATATTTTGAAAATAAATTTTTGAATGATTTTTATTTTTGATTTTCCTTCGTTTGAAACTTTGATCTGTTTTTCAGTTTCTGTAAAATTTTTAGAGTAGAGTTATGAAAAAAAAAATAAATTTTTTTTCAAGTAAAAAAAAATAGAAAATAACTTTTTGAGATGAACAAAAGTCAAACAAATTTTGTGCTCTTTTTAATGAACTTACTTAATTTTTAATTTCATACTTTTTTAACATTTCAAATGTTTATCCTTCCCGCGCATATGTCAAAAATACAAAGCTATTATTTTGTTTCACATCAATAGAAAAAGA
>JZSA01007383.1:0-13600 GCA_000956155.1 Cotesia vestalis
ATTTTTTTTTTTTTTTTTTTTTTTTTTTTTTTTTTTTTTTTTTTGCAGAATTCTAATTGTTGTAGAGAGTTCAAAAGTAATTTAAAACTCAGAATAAAAATAAAAATTTTTACTAATTTAAATTTAAAAAAAAATTTTAATCTTTAAAGTCTTTATAATAAATTTTTGTAAATTTAAGAAAAAAGCGAGACTAAAATTACCCTTTTTAATCACAATAAAATTTTTATAAATATCTTCAATAATTTTTCTATAAATTTAATTTAAATAAAAAATTTGAGTCTTTAGTTTAATTTTACACTGAAAAAAATTACACAATTAAAAAAAAAAACTATTCACTTAAAAATTTCAAGATTGAATTTAAATTCACAAATCTAATTAAGAAAATAAAACAAAGAGAGGGAAGATAAAAAGTTTACCATTCAAGAAATTTACTAATTCAATAAAACACTTTACTTTTTTTCTTTCAAGCTAGCCTATATATTTTACCCAACAATTTCTTTCTCAAACATTAAGATAAAAGTTAACATTGATTCAAAACATTACCGAAGTTTTTTTCTGATATTTTGGATTAAAAAAATTTTTTTTGAAGCAAGAATATTAAATTATTATTAATTGCCAAGAATGTAATTTTTACGTCAGATTTAATTGTCTTTACAACGATAAATTACTCTTTATAGAAGATAAAAAATTTTTCTTCGCGCCAATAAAAAAGTGAATCAAAAAGAAATTTTCATACAAGAATTTTTCAGTTTAATTTAAAACAACAAACTTCTTCAAGATGATGAACAGTAAAAATTTCCCTTCATTGTATAAAGAGTAAGTTGGAATCAAGTAACTTTTCTCCAGTGTGCTTTAATCAAAGAAACTTTGAAAAGTGGATTAAATTTTTCCGGCTCATATGGATTTATAAAAAGATAAATGATTGAAATTAATCAAGCCGGCATTTGGTGGATTAGGAACAAAAGTAGAGAAGTAAATCAGAGAGAATAAAGTTTGTACTTGTCTTAGAGCCAACTACGGTCAATTACCAAATAGTCAGGCTCACTTGGGTTATGCTAATGGACGTTTACCCCCATGCTTTGCCACTATAAACACGATTTTCTCATTTCCACGATGAAATACTGGACTCTTTACTCTCTCTAAGACATCTCACATTCTCACAATTCACGAGCTTTGACTATTATAAATTCAGCTAACTCGGTTCTCGAAGAAAAGTACATTTTTTTATCAAAACGCCGGAGGAAGGAATTCAATTATAAACGCACGGTAATCATCCTTTGACTCTCTTTGTTTCAACGAGGAATAAAAACCTGAGATAAAAATGCTTTACCGAGTAGAGTGTATTCAGTCGTTTTCCGACGCTTGTAACGCCGTTTGAGAATGGCAAACGGTCTTTGCGAATAAGTCTTTTAACGAGATCCTGTCGTTGAGTTTCCGCCTCAAATAACGCGATGTATCCCTCCTCGATGTTAACGTTAAAATTCCCTGGAAAATTATTGACTGCCTTCCCCCAGCCACTGGGGATGTATTTTAGTCAATGTAATTTTCTTTTTTTATATTACAAACTTTCATTTTAGTTTGGTTTATCCACTTTTTTACTGCTACCTAAGCCTCGTATTTTAATATATTTTTTTTTTCGAGGCAGTAAAAAATAATGAAAAAAAATTAAATAGTTACTTTGCATTATTATGCGGAGTATAATTTCGGTCTCTGAATGCTTATGTTATGAGATTTTCACGTCAATATTAAAAGTTGATTCATGATAATCTTTTAATAAAAATTTTACAGTGGATCCCTGTGCTGAAGACTAGTAAGTATAATTTAATAGTGGAAGGTTTGTGGAGAAATAAAATTGTTATTGATGTTTGGGGATTAGAGAAGCTTTTCTCAAGAATTATGGTTACAAGATATCTATTTTGGAAAAAGTTTGAAACTTTATTTTTAGATTAAATCGTAGACCTTTTTTGGAGAAAATTTAATTCTTAATAAAAATAATCTTTCTTAATTTTGTCGTATTTCTTATAGTTCAGAAAAAATTTAAATCACTTGTAACTATTTTTATTTCAAATTTAGAAAAATAAATTAATTTTTAAAAATAAAAAATTCTACCTTAACCCATTACAAATTTTAATTTACAACATAATATATTTTGTTCAGAAGATAAAATAAATTCAAGAGGAGTGCAAGAAACGAAAGAAATAATGCTCGGTCAGTGTCATCCAAAAATCTGTGTCAAGATCAGCCTCGAGAGGTGGGAGTAAGTGACTAAGAGTGAAGGAAAATTAACTAATATAATTCAAGCGACAATTTTAACCGCGCTGAAATACGTGTCTAAAAATATAATGAACTGTCGGTATAATCAGCCAGAAAAAATTCACCCGGAATTCTTTTCCGATACAATAATAATAACAATAGTACCAGATCAGATTTTTACTTTATCTATAAAATTTATAAACCTCTTATCCGGTCTCACGTATCTTGTCTCTACTGGCTCGGAAGTTCCGTAAGTCTTACTGGGAATTCCCGGAGTAATATATGTCCGTGAAATGCAATGCTGGTTGAATTTAAAATTGCAAGTGCATACAAGACATCAGTTGTCGAGAACACCCCCTTTAATCTCCCAAGCATTTTAAATGTTTCCACAGGTTTAATTGCGTTTTCTTTTCCCTTTTTTTTTTTGTTATCACCCGCTAACTCACAGTTATTCATGAGGGAAAATAAAATTCCCGGTAATATATAAAAGTTGGAGTCTACTTCTACTCTACACAACGTTCAGGCATAAGTATCTGTTCATATATATGTATATTAATGAATTTAATTGCATACTGAAATCAATTTTAATTAACGCACTAAATTCTTTCACGGCTTTTTTTCTAACAAGTTATCATTTTAATGATATATCGCTGTTAAAAAGACTAATTGAACTTTTTGTACTTCAATAAATATGTGAATTTAAAAAAATTAACTAACGCTTGTTTGTACAACTTTTGGGCAAAAAAATCTGCTAAAGTTTGTTCAGAAAAATATTTTTCGACGTCAAAAATTTTAGTTGAATGTAAAAAAAACCGTCAGGAATTTAAATCGTGTATAGTATTGGAAATTTTGAAGTTTTTAAAAAAAAAAACCAATTCATGATAACTACTATGTAAAATAATCCATAAAACGTGGAAAATTTATGAATTTTTCCGAAAATTTGATTTTAAATTTAACCGAGTATGAAAATTGACCAAAAATCCAATAGAATGGGCGCCACCAAAAATGTCTGAGAAAGTTTGAAAATTTAAAGAAAATTAACTGACCCGTGAAAAAATGTTTTTGATGTTTTGATGTAGCTTAAAACACCCTTATATAATTTTTAATGTGTTATAGTATACTCAAATTTGTATTAATATTAAAATTAGCCATATCAGGACACATATGGCTTGATATAGTATGATATTACTTGTACTGTAATTTAAAAAAACAATATTTTTTTATAAAAAATTGAAAAATGAGTAAATTATTTTCCTTTTTTCATTCACAGCTTGCAATGACTAAACCAGAAAATCTTTTAACAGATTTACTACGTCTTTGCCGCAGAATAATCTATAAAACCCGGAAAATTTATCAACATTCACTAAAAATATTCCAGTTAAATTTATAATAATGGAAGGATTATCTGAAAAGCCTGTTAGCCAAATGATGAAGTCTGAATACAAGAGAGCCGTGAAAGCGTTTGTCGACGTCGCCGTCGCCATTTGCGATCACGGAATTACTTATATATGCTCGTGTATTGACTTGCTAATGGTGACAAAATTTAACATTCAAATCACCAACATCTACTGTACGCCCTACAACCTGCAACTACCCTCTTTTTCTTCCTTTCTTCTTTTTCTCTCTATTCTCTCTGTCTTATTTTTCTTTCTCTTCTTCTTCCTTTTCTTTGTCAACAGGAAAATGTCGGAGGGTATAACAACGGGTAGCGCGAAAAGGGAGTCTATAAATGTTTGGTCATTAAATTCGCAACTAAGGGTCGGTTAAATTCTGTTGATTCGACTAAAGTTTGAATGAAGTCGACGGATTTGCTGTTTACTATTTACTATAAATGTATATAGATATAGATGGAATTACTTGGAGGTTGATGTATAACTTACCGTAGGAAATAAGACCGCTGTTCAGCATCGAGAGCTTTATTTGACTGGGTATCGAGGCGAGACTGGCGCCGGTGTTGAGATGTCGCTTACGAGGTGGTTTCTCTGGAGTTCGCGGTGCACTTCTGCTTCGATGGTGATGGTGATGCTTCCTGTGTGAGTGAGAGTGAGAATGCGAACCACCTGCCGTTGATGTGGCTCCAGTACGATCTGACCCGACACTACCGAAACCCACCACCGCGCCACCGCTTGATTGTGTACGAAGAGAAGACATTTTTTACTGTAAACATAAATTTTTTTTATTTTTATTTTTTTGCAGACATAAAGAAATTTTTCAAAATTTTTTTTGTCCAAAAAAAAATTTTTCTTAATTCAAAAAATTTTTTATAAATTAAAAAAAATTTTAATTAACAAAATAAAATTTTTTTTAGTAATTTATTTTTAAAAAGAATCATTGTTTAATTTTTTTAATAAAAAATAAAATTATCTCTCGAGATAAAAAAAATTTTTTTAATTTTATCTTCCATTAAAATATTTATAAAAAATTATAATAAAAATTTTTTTTTAATAAATAATGAACTAAAAAAAATTTTTTTTTTATGTAATATAAATTTTACAAGCTTATAAATTTATATAAGCAAAGAAATTAATGAATTTTTTTTCTTGAACTGTTTTCAAGAAATTGCAATAGAGGCTTTTTATTTCAACAGAGTAGAGGTAAAGTCTTTCTTTTACGAAGTCATAAAAAATATATCTGCACGCTATAATAACACAATAAAAAATCCTTCATAACTTCGGTACATTTTTTCAAAGCTACAATTTTTTATTATAATTTAGAAAATAAATAAAAATTTATTTATTTATTTTTTTTTTTTTTCAAACTTTGATAATTTAATTTTCTGTAGGAAAAAAATTACTTGCAGTATTTACAAAAGTATTTTCTTACAGCAATAATCCTTTTGGAAGAAGTAATTTAATATATCGGTGTGTACTCTATTTAATAGGAAACTAAATAAATATATTTATTTTTACTGGAGGCTATAAATGCTTGGATGGCAGTATTGCGATATTTATTATATTAGAAAGTGAAGTAAATTAAGAGATAGAATTTTTATTGAGTGTGATGTACGTCAGTTTTCATCCAGTCAATTAATCATTATTTTTATCACTTAAAATATCGACGTGCATTTGTAAATGACCTACTTCGGACGCTAGAACGTATCAAGATGCTTCCAGATTAAGCTGTGAATAAATTATTTAAAGCTTGAAACTGAAAGTCGAGTTTTATAAAACACATTTTTTGCAGTCTTGAAAAAAAAAAATTTTAGAAATTCAACTTTTAAAAAGCTAACTTATTTAATGTTGAGGCAAAATTAGTGGATTTATGTACGGCAATGATTAATTACCTATCAGTGGGTGTGTTTGGCAGATTATCCGAGGATTGAAGGATGGTAAAATCGATTTTTAACTGGGAACAAGGCAAAGTCGATCCTTCATAATTGAGAAGTCTTCACTGAGTCAATTTATGATCAACTTTGAACTTTTGACTTTTAACTTTGGCGTGTTATTAAGTCATATTTAAAATTAAATATTTTTCAGTGTTTCTAATTTTTAAAAAATAGAAAATAAAAATTTACAATGTAAAACTCAAAATGATTCAGAGCTTTGAGAAAATAACAACAATGCAGTTAAGTGAAGATACGAGCCAACTGGCAGGAATAGAGTAATAACATTTTTATATTTTTGTTTAACTTGTATTATTTGAAAGATATATAACTTGTCTCTCGATTATTTTTTACGGCCTCGTAAATAATATTTAACGTCCCCGATAACTTTTTGAAAATAAAATGGATGAGAATGAGTATAATAGCTTTAATACTCTAGTGAATAAGTCGTGATGAAAAATTATTATTTATTGAAGTACTTTGTAAAAGTCCCGTCAATTAGATGGATTAGTACAAAAGAAATAATTTTTTCCTTATCTTTTTTATTGAAGATAAATTCTTCCACTTTCTCACAAACTTTTTTCCTTTTCATTTACAACTCATGATAAAAATGAGAAACTAAAACATGAATGAACGACAGCGATGCGATGATTAAATCCGTGACGACTAGTAAATTTAATCAACTAGTATCTGATTTCCGTCTGTAGACCCAAGTATCTTTAAACTTATCTGTTAGTATTGAAAAATCGTAAGCTTGATAAATGGATTGTAAATTAAAACTTTCGATAGACTTTTAAACTTTTTTTAACGATTAAATAACTCTTTGGAAATTTACTTTTACTTTATCTTGATAAAATTTTTATAAAACACTGTTCTTTTTTAACACGCAATAAAGATAAAAATTTCTTCTGTTGTTTCTTAACAATTCACAATAAAATTCATATTTTCTTTTCATTCAATTTTTAAAAATATTTTTTTGCTAAGAACTTCAATTCTGAATTACTAGATGACGTTGCTGATCTATGTGACGTCACACGCTACGTCACGCACTACGTATCTAACTTGCAAAATGATACTTAATACTATAATTACTGAATTATTGTAAAATTTTGATAAATGATCTTGTCAAAAATTGAATTATAATTAATATTTAATTAAAAATTATTTTAGAATTGTTAAATAAATTTTTTTAAGTTTATTTTATCATGCAAAATTTTTTTTAGAACTCTGTTCTTCTCTGAAATACAATGAAGATAAAATTATCTTGTTGTTTCTTCATTATTTACAATAAAAATAATTTCAATTTTCATTCGATTCAATTATTAAAAATATTTTTATATTCTTTTGCTAAAAATTTCAATTCTAAATTTCTAGATGGTATTACTGGACTCGATGACGTCACAATTTACATTAAAAGTTACGCGTCTAGCTTGCAAAATGATACTTTATGATATAGTTACTGAATTATTATCAAATTTGGGAAGATACTGTTGTTCGAAATTGCATTTTAATGGACACTTAATAGTAAAATACTCCAGTTCACTTCGATTATTGATAAATCCTTGTTAACCTTTCCTTTTCTGACAATTTATACTGATTAAAAATGAATTGCGGAGGCTGGAAAGATCTAAGAGGAAATTTACAGGTCAACCAAATAAATAATTCCAACAGTGTAGACCACCAGTCAAACCCAAACTTTCGCTAAGCTATTTTATATTACACCAAACTAGACTTTTTGTATTAAAAATACATAAAAAAATTGAGTTTTCTTGAACATTTTATAATTTACGTAATTTGTTTTCATTTTTAGACAGAAAAAAAAAAATTGTGAACATTTTAATAAGCTGAAACTTTCGTAAATGTATACTAAAAGTGATAAATTAAGTATTCAAAAAAAAATTCACATCACGATTTTAATTTAATTAACTAATTTATATTCAAATTAATACAATTGCGGTTTCGTAATATAAAATAACAGATAAATGCTTCCAATTGAAAGCAATAAGATTCTTATAATTTCCTTGAAAAAAATTCAAAATGAGTCAAAAAACAATTTTTTAAAATCAAAAATGTGTTTTTTATTACTAAAAATGTAAATTAAAAATCTGGAAAAAATATTCATGTAAAAAACTTTTTTAAAATACTAATTTTTAAGGCAATTAATTTTCTACAAAAAGGTCTTTGTTAATTTTCCTCTATCTCTTATCTTTTATCCAAAATATTAATTCTAAATTTCCAACATTTTTACCGTGTAATAAATCTAAAGATCATTTTTAGATTACTATCAAAGATTACGTCAAAAAAATTGGTACACACTTTGCAAGAAATTTTCAACTTTGCACATTAAGCAAAAAAAAGCTTCCCTAAAATCATTTTTCACGCCCCGCCGCTTAAAGGCTTTATATCCCTCCAAAGTTTCCCCGCATTTTTTCGATAAAGAAAAAAAAACTCGGAAGGAATAGAGATAAGCTGTCACTCAGCAGCATTGCTGATAAATAACTCGGAGCGCAAAGTGGTCTGACCATATCCAAGACATATCTACTGAGAAATAAGGTGTTGCCTAGATCCAAGGATCACAACCTCTCATTTTACTCCTCTTACGGCATAAACCATACAAACTAAACTAAACTAAACTGACATGACACACAGCCGCGAATTTATCTTATCGACTAATATTTTTACGGTCTCGTCTGACCTTGGGATTAATCCGTATCTCGTAAAATAAAATGCCCCATAAATTTTCTATTAAACAACTTTATTTTCTCCAGCTCATCATCTTAACTTTATTTTGTCGGAACTTTAACATACGTGACAAAAATACCGAACACACCCTCTTTGTCTTGACAAAATAACCTTCGGAGTCCCAAAAAAGTCAAATCTATTACCACGATAAAATAATAAATAGTAATAATAAAATTTTATTAAAGCCTCGACAACAAATTTAAAAACAACTTCAACCTCTCGATGTCGTTCGCACACGTGTCAGTCTAAAATCAAAACCGCGGTACAATCAACTCGACAAAATGATATTTACCCAATAACAAAATTATCAATGTTATATTTGGTAACCACGGTAAATCGACAATATCAATCATCTGAAGAATAACACTTTGAAAACAACTCTTTTATTGTCACTAAAAAAAATTTTACGATCAAAATACTGAAAAAAAAAAATACACTCCAATTTATTTAAAGTTAATTTTTGTAAATATGTTACACGACTTAAAATAAATATTCTGCCTAAACAGTAGCAGATACGCTAAAATTACTATCAACTATTTTATAGAAAATTAAATTTCCGATAAAATGATCCTCTGTACAATTTTATGTATCTCTCATATTTAAGCTCTGAATTTTATTTTAAAATTAACAGATGTTTCTACTTGAGCACTTGGAAAATTTTTGTCAAAACATTTTATTCAAATTCTGTCCAAAGAACAAGAGATGCAGCAAAATTGAATCAGACTTTTTTAAAAGAAAATTGAATTCCGAATAAAATGATACTCTACACAATTTCACGTATTTCTCGTATTTGAGTCCTAAATTAAATTTTAAAGTTGACATGTGTTTTTACTGAAATACTTGGAAAAATTTTCTCAAAACTATTTATTTAAATTCTATCTGAAGAACAAAAGCTACGTTAAAATTAAATCATACATTTTTTATAGAAAATAAAATTTCCTAAAAAAAATGTACCTTATACTTTTTTCAATATTTATTTAAATAAAAATGAAATTTTTCCTCTTTATCTTTTGCCTCCAGTTTCTTCCTTAACATCTCAAATCCTCCACAATATTACCACGTACCTTCTGAAACCACCGACCGCGTAAAGATTATCCACTAAAATTCACTGAAAACCAACCACTACAAATAAATAATCCAAAAAAAATAATTATTTATAAAAATTTTCCAATTCATTGACACGGACACGAAAAAATAAAAAATTTTCAGCACAAAAAATATTAATAAAATTGAAATAACAATTAAAATTAAGCACAGAAAAAAATTCAACACGCCGTACCGAGTACGCGGTATAATCGCGGAAAAATTCCTCGCGAAGCTCGATGTTGCTCGAAGCCGGTTAGGTGGGAGACTGGCGAGTTCGGTGTGTTAAAGACTGGCGAGTATAGAGTATACGTCGGCGTCGCGACGCTGAGGATGCTGGGTGGGTGGGCTGGCAGCCGCCACCGCCGCCGCCGGCGCGACGAGCTCGCGCTGTAGAGACTCGAGCTCTAACGCTTGGCAGGGCCACGACGGCGACGCTTCTTTGCGAGGGCGTGGTCCCACACCACGTACGGATCATTCTGCTCTCATCTTCTCTGTCTCTCTTTTCCTATTACCTATTATACACTACTCATACACTGGCATACGCTATTCATGTTACGCCGCATGTACTATCAGAGAAGGTTAAGATGAACCCCCACTACCCACTGCCTCATATCACCTGCTGACTATCAATAACAGTACTTGGCTTTTGTTTGGTCTCAAGATGTTGACGGGGTGAGATCTGATGGACTTAGACATGACCCGAGCTATCAGAAATTGAAGAGGTCAAGTTTTAATTATGGATCTTAATTTAAAATTTTTTTTCTTCGGTGAAGAAATTTTTTGTCAAAATATATTTTAAAAAGTAAAAAAAAAAAAATAAATTTTCAATAATTAAATAGCCGATTTTTGGATACATTTAATGTATTTTATTTACATGAAAAAAAAAAATCGTAAATCATAAATTAAAAATGAATTTTGATTAGAGAATATTAAAAAAATTTTTCTTCATTCAAAATAAATTTTTTTATTTTTAAATTAGAGCTAAGAATTTTGATTATGGGCAAAATCAAAAAATTTCAAAGAAATGCTATTTATCAATTCTTTAAAAACTTCTAGCTAATTAAAAAAAAAATCATTTTATTTTTACTCAAAAATATTTTAGGGTGAAAAAGATAAAAAAGTTTTCGTCCTACAAGGAAATCATCGGGAAATTAAACGATCTAAAAAAAAAATTCGCTCAAAATTTCTTGATATTTTCACTTTTGTAAAAGCTATTTGAAGTTAAACGGATTCTAAATTTTTAGATTTCTTCATTTTTGGTGAAATTGTTATTTTTAGATAAAAAATTTTGATCTTTTTTAAAGAATAGCTTATTGTAACTACAGAAAAAAATTATGAAACTATGTATAAAGTTGTGAGATGAATAGAATGTAAAGCTACATTTTTTTTTTTTTTCGTTGAAATTTATTTTCAATTTTTGGTTGTGATACAGTTTCTGAAGTATATAGAAAATTTTGTATAAAAAATATATTCAAAATAAAACCCTTTACGTTATGAAGCGTGCTATATCTAGAAGTAAAAAATTAACAGTGTGCTTCAAACTTTATAAAAAACATTCAGTACTAAAAAATAAATTTTTTTGTTTTTTTTATTGCATTTTTATGTATATTCAAAATATAATAAAAATATATATGAAAAATCATCTAAAAATTAAATATTCAAATTGTAATTTTTATATATTTTCTATACATAAAATTTTTGATGAAGGATCATCAATATATAGCTCTAAAAAAAAAAAAAAAACACTCCCCTAATCCATACTGTACCGAGGTCAGATGCTGGTTCAATGAAAAACCTTTTGTGCAATAAGATAACTTCGGCCTTACTTATTCCAATCCACACTCAGGAGCTACTCGGAATAAAAAAATATTTAATCCTAAAATAAAAAGCTACAAAAAATTTTTCCACTGCTGATTCGACATCTACGCAATATTTTTCACAATTTATTTTTAGCGTCTATCTGGTCTATCTCTATCTGATCTTTACAAATAAAACCGCGCGGTCAAAGACTGCCTCCGGGGACACCTAAGGGACAAAAGTTGCGGATGTCTACGGTCTCATAGAGAACCACAAGCTCAAGTAATAAAAATTTCTTTTTCTAAATAAAAACTGGCAGACGAGAAGCTTTCATAAGAGCTCTCCTTACTTTAACTTCTACTCCTACTCCTGTCGTCAGTATTTTAAAGAACCGCAAGCCGGTTGTTTGTTTATTTGTTTGCTCGGTTTCTTTTTGTTTGTTTGATTACTTGAGTAGCTTGTACCTTCCAGCTTCTACTCAAGGATTTCGGATATTTTTTTACTCAATTTACAATAACTCCGATTGTAAACAAAAAAAAAAAAAACAGCAAAGCTTAAAGGTGAAGATAAAGAGAAAGGAAACTGACTTTAAAATATTTGTCAAATTTTATTGTTGTTGTTATTAATAGTTATGAAAATTTTGTATTATATTTAACATTAAATTAATATTAATTTGAAAAAAAAAATGGCAAAACAAATGCAACAATAAAATTTTATTGGATCACCATATAGATTAGGTGATTATAGGTCTAGGCTAATAGTAATATATGCAAATTGAAGCTTATTTGATGGACTTTCATATGAAATTGACAGAAAGTCAATAAATTCAACTAATCAAAAGTTATTTTAGTATACGAAGTGAGAAAAATGTGATTTTTGAATCGTCTAAAGTTCAAATGAAGATAAATTTATCTTTGTTGATAAATTTACTAATTCATGTCAATAAATTTTTGAACCAAAAAATTTTTTTCTGGACAATAAATTGATTTTATTATTGCATATGGTAATAGTAATTGTTCTTATCAATATTTTTAAAAAACATTTATATAACATAAAAATTTACTGATCAATTTGGAAATTTTTTTATTTCATTATAATTATCTTCCAACTAGAACGTATCACCCGTTGCCTTAAATTTTTTACAATTAATTCTTTTAAGTAAAAAATTAAGAAATTTCAGTCAAAAATTAAATAAAAAATTATTTTGTATATTTATACATATGGCACTACTGCACAGTAAAAGATTTTGCGTCATTGCGTCAAAAAATTTTGTGTTAAATATTTTTAACGCAAAATTTTTTGACGCATTGACGCAAAATTTTTTACTGTGTGCCATGTGTATGTAAATACAAAACGTAAATTTAATTTCTAACGCTATTATATATAAAATTGACTGTCAGACGTTAACACCATGAATAAATTTATACTTTAATTTTAAAATCATTTGATTTTAAAATATTTGTCATGTTAAATTTTGACTATTATTAATGATTATGCAAATCTTATATTATATTATATTTATGAACGTATAAATCTAGGTTCCGCGTTAATATATGTATAATGTAGATGCCTGTATTATGATTACATTTTATGATTGTATGGGAAGCCAAGGGCGTTCAAACGCGGAAATAATGGAGCACGTTGAAGCTTACGGAAAACCGAGTGAAAAGACACTTTAGTGTTGAGTAACCAGATTTTCCTTTGACTTTTATGGTCGAATTTAACAAAGGATACTCTGTTGTAATTGTATGTGTTCTTTAACTCTCATTCCATACTTTACAGAGTACGCTTTTCATCTTTATTAATAAAATATTGTATTATTATTTAATTTATTCACTCTGTTTTATCTTCTTTTATATTTCTATTTTAATATTTTTATTTTTTTTTCTCGAAACTTATTAAAAAATCTGAGTTTATTTTTACTTAAAAGTTTACACTGTAAAGTTTTTAACTACCGAGAAAAATGGCTGATTAAATTTTATTTTCAATCATTAGTGAGACTGATTTCAGTAAGAACAATTTTAAGAGTATTAAATGTAAGCTTTAAAAGTAACATTTAAATTATTTCACTGGCAATATTTTCTCTTTGATTAAAAAGTTTATAGAACATTAATTTTAAAATGTTCAAGCATTTTTTAAGTTCTCCTCAATTATGGTAATTAATTATAACAAGCTTCAAAAAATAGCTTCAAGTACGCTAAGACAAATTTATTCTCCAGAAGTAAAAACTTTGTATAAATTGTAAATATACGGGAGAGCTTGCTCACAATTATAATTTAATTAAAATATAATTTTATTTAATACGAACGTGCATTAAAATTTTAACCTTCGGTCATATTTTATTTATTTCTCAACTTTTCAAATGATATTAATTTCTAAAAAATAAAATAAATTATTTAA
>JZSA01007386.1:0-21128 GCA_000956155.1 Cotesia vestalis
CAAAAGGGTTTTTTTTTTTTTTTTTTTTTTTTTTTTTTTCAACGATTAATTAACTAGAAAAAAAACTTTCACCACGGAATTCAATAAAAACGATGATTAAATAAACAAACATATAAATGGATAATGTGAAGGAACCAAAACCTTGATGTGAATGAGGAGTGAGGATTTTTTTGATGAAACTAAACGAAACTACCAGGATAAAATACAACAACAATGAACGGGAGAAACGTAAAAATGAGGAATACCACTTAGGAAACTATGCAAACAAAAAATAGCTTTATTAAATTATCATTATTTAACACAAGAACGTTCTTGATGGCAAATGTTAAGAGCAAGCGCTAAGTCTATTGTAAAGGAACTCGACATTAGTATCGCCATGTAAGCAAGTGCTAAAGCCCAGTAATGATATTGATATTAATGTACGATTAAATAAGGTAATAAATTAATGGATCATTGTTAGAGGGAATACGGGATAAAAAATAATAAATTTTTGTAATTCATAAATTATACTCGTGGTAACAAAGTAATAAAAGTTCGACAAGGCACTTACTTGAAAATGTCGCTGCATTTTCTTTGAGCCGTCTAAGTTCATTTCTCAGCTTGGAAATAGTTTCGCTGACGATACTCTTTTCACTTTCGTACTTGCTCTTCAAATTGGTCAACGCAACTTCAGCGGTATTTTTATTTGATTTTAGTACTGTTCTCAAAGTTGCTATCTGTTCTCGTTTAGCTGATAACAACGCCTTTAATTTTATTACCTGCTCCTGCAGATCTCCTTCGTCTGCTTTATTTTCATTGCCAGCTGGAGATAAAACGAAACGATATATTAGTTATGTTTATTATTTAAATTTAAAAAATAAAGAGGGTTAAAAAATTTACAACCCTTAAATTGCACTGTACTTTATTAACTATTGACTTTTTTAAAGATATAAGCTCATCCCGATGTTACACTCATCAAGAGCTTTCATTTGAGTACCCACATGCATTTTGATATATTTTTCATATATTCATATATATAAATATGTAAAATATATGAAAAATTGACAGCAGTTACATACTGACTGTAAGATTGCTAGTAAAAATAAAATACTTACAATTATCAGTTTGATTTCCTTTCAATTTAGACATATCGATAGTGTGTTCAACGGCATTTCTCAGGTGTTTTATTTGATCCATAGCAGTTTCAATATGTTTACTGATTTCTTTAGCTTTGCTAAGACTCTTGAGATCTTTGATAGGCAAATCTGTTTTGGAAAGTGTTCTGAACCATTCAATCTTTCCATTATCCTCACTCTCTTCTTTCTCAGGAACTATTTTCTCATGATCGAGTATTACTCGTGAAGGTGTCTCGCCATTTACCGCGCACACGTGATGGTAAAGCTGAGCCAGCTCGTCAGAAATATTCTGAAGATCATTCTGAGCCGTGTCTAGACACCCTCCAGCCTCACAAGCCAGCTTTGAAAGAATTTCAATGTCCGATTCGAGCTGAGAATTCCGATCCTCAGGATCCAGTAGCTGAAATAAATAATTTTTATCTTTAATTTTTAATCAACTAAAGTGTCTTTAAATAAATAAGTACTTTAAATGACAATCGTAGGAATTAAAATTTTTTTTAGCTTCATTATTTATGCATTCTTGTAAGCACGAATTGCATTTTCCAGTTTTATTTATTTATTTAAAAAGTGTAAATTCAGCTTGATAAATTTTTTTCATTTTTATTCGTGCAATTTTTACTTTACTTATTTATTGATTGTTTCGATATCATGCCACGTTAATAGTGACCGAGACATTCGTATAATTTATTTAATTAATTATTAAAAATTCATTAGAATAATAGACCGAATATTGAATGGAATTATAATAAATATCAATATTCAATAACCAGCTTCTATTATAATGAATATTAATTATAATAATTAAATGAATTAATTTATAAGCACATTCACTTCAAAGCTTAGTGAGTTCGCCGGTACAATCGATGATTCCACCTGCTTATCTCAGCTTGTTTAATAAACATACGTGTACGGAAGATTTATAATTGCCACGATAAGCAAGATTTTTATCATTACGATACACTTGCTGCTTTGTATGTATGTAATACTAAAATTATAAAATGAAGACCAGAGTATGGCTGATGGTGAAATAATAACGAGTAAAATAATGAACAGAGTATATAGTATGAATAGTATGTAA
Organism: Cotesia vestalis; assembly: GCA_000956155.1. Taxonomy (NCBI): domain Eukaryota; kingdom Metazoa; phylum Arthropoda; class Insecta; order Hymenoptera; family Braconidae; genus Cotesia; species Cotesia vestalis. The sequence continues at coordinate 2,194 of JZSA01007386.1, forward strand.
TAATGCTATTAATTTATATGAAGTATAAAATTAAGTAGAGTTAAAATATTTATACAAGATAAAGTAGGTATTTAATTTGTACAAGCTGCACCTAATAGACATTGTTAGGGTAACCGTAAAAGCAATTATAATTTAAATAATTATAATTTAATAATAAATCGTTAGATAGGCAAAACATTAAGTCAAGAGTAATTGTTATTAATAGGTGGTAAATGCGTAAACAAAGGTCACAAGTTCCAACCTTTTCTTGAAGACACTTCTCTGACACCGGTATCTGGAATCCCATAATTTTATACTTGTTTTTTATTCTACTTATTTACCCACAACCCATTTTACCTTCACACAAAAATTTTGTTATTTTAATTATTTTTATTTATACTACTGAGTACTTTGATCCTAACGCGACACTATTTACTATTTACTACTGTATACTCTCAACTGTCGAAAATAAACATTAATTATTAAACGTATGTACTCGAGCTAGCGTTAATAATAAATACCTTGTTACGGAGGTTTGTTAATTCCATTCGCAATTGCTGGGTTGCGTCAGAAACAGTTAAATTGTCTTCAAGCTCAGCTAGGTCTTTCTGCAACTGCTCAACTTCTCGTGCAGACATTGTGCTCCATTGATGGTACTGCATAACAGCCTGTTAATAATTAATTCCTTTAGATTCGATATATAATTCCTTAAGCTTTTGCAGCCAATTTATTATTTATAGCATTCTAAAATTAATTTAAATTTTCTCGAAAGAAAATAAAAGAATAAATATTTTTATTATTTATATTTATAACTAAGCAAACAATTATTTTAATAAAAAACCCAGTTTTTTATTCTCACTTTGGCAATTGTAAAAACACAAGTATTTTAATTAATAAAAAAAAAAAAAAAAAATACTTTTATTCAATTGATAAAAATATTTGAAATATTAAAATTTAATTTCTCGTTCATGAATTCAATAATTTATTAAATTTTAATAAAATAATTATTGTGCTTTTAATCAATAACTAAGATTGAATCAGATACCTAACATGAAAGTGTCTAGCAACCTATAGTTAATTTTTAAAAATATACTAGATAAATAAAGGATAAAATTACTTGAGTAAGTTTATCGATGGCCGTTTCCTCAGTTTGTTTTTCCGGAAGTTTAGAGTGTAAATGCTGAAGGGACTGAACACGAGCCGCTAACTGAACAATTCTAGCAACAAATGATTGTAATTCCCCCTGACTTTTTTCAACAGCGTGCTGGCTGTCTTTTAAATTCTGTGACAACACGCTCTTTTCCGATTCCGCCAATTCGAGTTGTTTTTCCAATTTTTTCAGCTCGTTCAAGTGAATTTCCGAAAACAAATCAACTTGTTTACCAGCAGCAGATGTCCCGGGTTCTTGAGTTTTTAAATCAGCCTCAATCCGCCTGAGCGCCGGGGAATCGTCTTCTCCATCACTGCATATCGTCTGATCATCAGTTATACCGCGTATGAGGGCGAAATTACTCAAATTAAAAATAGACTCGCTATTCATACGTTGGTCCAACTCTTTTTTCAGCGAATACTTGGCTTCTCTCTCAGCTTGGAGTGATTCCAGGGCCTCCTCCATCTGTTTCTCAGCTATTTTTTTCAAGTTAGACAGCTCCTCGACTTGACTGTTCAGCAGCTCGACTTCCTCGCTCAGCCTGCGTATCTCATGTTTCGCACTTTCAAAATCAACTTGACTGGACCTCAGAGTGGATACTTGCTTTTGCAAGGATATATTTTCATCCTCCAGCTCTGTATAATCCTGGAGCAATCTTGTCTCACGAAATCGGCACTCTCGTAATTCAGTGCGTAAATTTTTACGTTCAACTTCAGCCTGCTCATGATTTTTACCCACATCTTCTCGTTCTTGCAACGCGTGATCACGTTCTACCTGTACTCGTTCTAATTCATGTCTTAATTGTTTTGTTTCATTCTCTAATTCAATTATCAACGATTGTAGTGACGTTTCACGTGCCGCTGACTCACATAAAAGGCTTTCTTCCTGCTCGATACCACTTCTGGTTGTCAATTTCGTTGTGTTTTGAAATTTAGCTAGAGCCTAAATAAAAAATATATATTCAATAAAAAAATAATATCATTCCCACTAATTAAATTTATTAAATTAACTTACCTCTTGTGTGATATCAAGCTCATGCTTGGTATTCTCGTAGAGTGCTTCCAGCTCGTTACACTTTTGCTCCAATGCAGACTTTTCTTCCAAAAGAGCAAGTCCATATTGTGCTGATTGAATTTTTTCGGTCGACGCAAGGTCAAGCTCACGTGAAAGTCTTTCAATTTCCGCTCTTAGATCCATTACTCGGTCTTCGGTTACCGTGGCCATGATATTATTATTTTTATTATTGTTATTATTATTATTTACTCCGTTTCGTAATTTAAAAAGTCACCAGTTATTTATAATTAATACAATAATACAATAAATTAAACGAAAAAAAAAAAACAAATACAAATCAATACAATACTATAGCCTAGATTATTTTTTCCAGTTGTCAGTCAGCAATAAAAAAATCTCGTCCGTTTAAATAATAATTAATCGTTACCGTAAGTTGATTGTGTTAATTAGAGTGGACATGAGGAGGTCCCGAGGCGACAACAAATACCTGAGCATTATCACTATCCCGTTTATTGGGTGGCGTATTTTATTGGCTGATACAATGTTGATGTTGATGATGATAATTGTGTTATTTTAATTATAATTATATTCCTGCCTGGCAATTTTATTTCGGGTATTTTTATCTCCTACGTACACAGCCCACACCCACGTTTTTATAAATTACCCCCCTTTACATCCACACTTTAGGAGACACTACCGTACCCGACAAATTTACTCCTTTTTCGGCATTCACATGTCCTATTAAATGGACTCTTTTGACGGATGTGAATGGACACCGTGATTCGTATATCGCAGTGTGATGGATAAGGTACAACGCGAGTGCCGACGAGGCTCGTCAGGAAGCCAACACACCGCTGTGGCTGCTTTCTGGTTTACACTTCACGAGCGACACACCGAACATGTCTGCCTCGGTTTGTTTAAAATTTTTCTTAATGCGCATGCGCGGGCTTAAGGCGGGTTTCTATGAATATTTTTTGAATTTTTGTAATTTCTTTTTTATTTTTACAAAGTTTTTGATTATTTTGATAAAAAAAAATAAATAAATCTAATTTTTTATAAAAATTAACTTTTTTTATGACACTGAAGTTGGCAGACATTAAAAATTATTTTAAAACTTTATAATAATGCAATTATTATGAAAAAAATTAAATTAAAAAATTCCACATGTGAAAATTAATAAAAATTACAAGTGAAAATTTTTAGAAATATTTTTTTATTGTAATTGATTTGTTATTAAAATCTGATAAAAAGAAATTTCTTATAAAAAAAAATTTTATAATTTAAAAATAAATTTTATTTTTAAAAATAAAAAAATGAAAAATTTATTTTGCCAATTAAAATAATTTTTTCTTAAAAAATAAAAGATCTAAAAAGTATAAATTAAAATTGAACGATTTATGACAAGAATTTAATAATTAGATTCTTTATTTTTGTACAGAATTAATAAAAATTATTACATGTCTTCACCATTTACCTACTATCTGTTATTTTATTATTAAATACAATAATTATAACAGAAGCAGTATGAAAATACTGTGTAAAAATATTCCATACAAAAAGTATACTGAGATTCTTCAAATAAATATCTAACTTTCTAAACTTAAACTTTAATTAGTAGCAGACGCTTTATGTTTAAGCATCCTCTCTTCAATTACAGGTCTGAAGTGTCGAATGAGTCCTTGAACTGGCCAAGCAGCACCATCAGCAAGAGCACAAATTGTATGTAATTCAATTTGCTTTGTGAGTTCCCATAACATGTCAATTTCATGCACCTCTGCGTTTCCTTGGACAAATCTATAAAATTAAATCAGTTGTACAAACGCAAACAAATATTTCCACCAAAATAAACTTACCGATCCATTATTTTGTTCATCCAGGAAATTCCTTCACGGCAAGGAGTACATTGACCACAAGACTCATGTTTATAGAAGCTGATAAGCCGAGCAATCGCCTTGATCACATCAGTTTGTTTGTTCATTACTATGACAGCTGCAGTACCAAAGGAGCTTTGCACCCTGACCAGGTCGTCAAAGTCCATGAGAACGGTATCACACACACTGAAATAAATTTTAATAATAAATATATCTTCAATTTTTCATTCATAAAAAATAATTTTAATATTAATATTACTTCTTAGGAATAATAGGTGTTGATGATCCACCAGGAATGACTCCTAGTAAATTATCCCATCCTCCAATGACACCACCAGCATGCCTTTCAATCAAATCCTTCAGAGGAACCGACATTTCTTCTTCTACAGTACAAGGATTGTTAACATGACCAGAAATATTGAATAACTTCGTTCCATGATTTCTTGCGCGACCGAAAGAAGCAAACCAAGATCCTCCACGACGGCAAATAGTCTAAAAATAATTTCAACATCAAAATTAATTACTTAAGGTAGTTGTTTCTGTCCGACTCCGTAGATATATACTTTTTCATAAATTATTGAACTTTAATCCGCTAATTTATAAATAATTAGACGGTCAAAAATTTTTTTTAAACTCATAATAAATTCATTAAAAGACTGTCAGTTTTTTTTAAATACATACAGGTGCAACTGCAACAGTTTCAACGTTAGTCACGGTGGTAGGACATCCAAAGAGACCAACATCAGCTGGGAAAGGCGGCTTCAATCTTGGTTTTCCTTGCTTGCCTTCCAACGACTCAATCAAAGCGGTTTCTTCGCCACAAATATAAGCGCCAGCTCCCCGTTGTACGAAGACATCAAAATCATAACCAGAACCACACGCGTTCTTTCCTATCAATCCCGCTTGGTAAGCTTCAGCAATAGCAACTTGCATGTTCGAAGCTTCATTGTAGAATTCTCCTCTGATGTAAATGTACGCAGCACAAGCTCCCATCGCGCGACCAGCGATCAAACACCCTTCAACCAGCTTATGCGGGTCATGTCGCATAATTTCCCTGTCTTTGCATGTTCCTGGCTCTCCTTCGTCAGCATTTACCACTAAATACTTGGGCCTGCCGTCCGAAGGCTTGTTCATAAATGACCACTTCATTCCTGAAGGAAATCCGGCGCCTCCTCGACCTCTCAAGCCGGATACTTTTATTTCGTTGATGATCCAGTCGGATCCTTTGCCAAGAATTTCCTTTGTTTTGAACCAGTCGCCTCTCTTCAGTGATCCCTTCAATCTCCAGTCATGCCTGCCGTATAAGTTGGTAAATATCCTGTCCTGGTCTTGCAGCGGACCTCCGAATTTCTGGGAAAAATTTTTTAATCCGTCAGATGAAGATGACAGCTGTCACTTTTTTATTTTTTATTACAAAAGTCATTATTGCACAACTTGCGCAATAACTTGAGAATTTGTTTTTTAATAAAAGTTAATTACCTTTCCTTCTGGTGCAGCATCTGCGAAATTCCTGAGCTGTTGATTGCTCACAAGGGCACCAAGAAAACCTGGAAAAAAATTTTTGGTCAATTATTGCCTCAGGGTAAATTTAATAGTGAACTTACAAACATTTTGTATTAAATGATAGATTGTGTGTCTCGTTAAAGTAAATAGTTTGGTAATTTTTAAAAATGATTTGAGATCATTTTAAGAAAAATTAATAAAGATAAAATAATTTAAACTCACCTAATTGGTTTTTTGGAATCTGAGAACAGCGACTTATTACACCCGCCATTTCGATAAATTCACTGGCTTGCAGGATTGCGACTTATTGCATTCAGCTCATACTGGTTGACGACACAATAGCCCCTTCTCTTTCGCTACGTAAACGCTATAATATCTCTCTGTATACTGCGCAAATTATTATAGATGTATACACATCACGTCAAAGCGCAAGATCAAGAAATGTTATTTAAAAATAATCATTAAATTAATGGATATTATTAATTTTTAAATACTTATAAAAATTAATTATTTTATCTTACAAAAATTTATTTCAAAAAAAAAATATTTAACATAGTGAATCATTTAATACTAAATTTTATTTTATACTATTTAAATTTAAAAAATGAACTTTTACGTTGAAAAAAAAAAAATATTTACGAGTTTAGAAAATATAAATTATAATAAACTTATCGATTTTTAACCAGCCGACTATTACTTTTAATTATTTCAATGACTTTATTTGGTATTTTGAATTTCTTTAGTTTATGTTGGAGTCTGAGCTGAACGTGTTGAACCAAGGATTTATTGGATCTATGTAGTAAAAACTGCAATGAAAGCAATGATCAATAACGTATTCCAACAAACCGAAAAAATTATTTTAATTTAATTAAAATCAAAATAAGATTACCTGATAATTAATCTTCATGAGAGCCCAATTTTTTTCAGAGTTCCATTTATCCACTGTGTTAGTTTTTAATAAATAATATAACATACATATTTCTTCCCAATCTTTATATATTTTTCCGCGTCTAAAATAATTTAAAGTATTTGCTATTAGACTTCTCAATCTATTCATTATTAGAAGTGTCTATTCACACGTAAAAAAGTCCTGATAAATCCACGCTGTGTGAATGTAAAGGCCTTTACATTCACGTAGTATGAAAATTAAGTTAGCCGACATCTAAAAATTTTTAGAATTTTTTTTATCATAAAAATTATTAAAAAAAAAATTTTCATTTTTAAAAAACTACAAGTGCAATTTTTTAAAAATATTATTTAATTCTAATTTAGCAATAAAAAAATTAACAATGTCGTCTAACTTTAGTATTATTCACGTAGCATGGATTCATCAGAAATTTTTTACGTGTGAATAGACATGTCCTTTATTTTTAATCTCGCCAGTAAAAAAATTTTATCTTACAAATCAGGTCTAGCTTTCGCCCATTCAGTTTCATTTTCATTTTTTTCCAACCACTGTTCTATCTCATCATCTAAATGTGCATCGTTGTTTTGAATATGATTTGAAGATGAGGCAGTTTGGCCAACGGGCTTTGAGACGGAAGGTTTATTATCACAAGGACTATTATTTTTAAGATTTTCTTTATCTCTTAAAGACTCACTACCACTTTTGGCTGAAAGAGTTTGTGCTTCATTAAAACTATCATCTGAACTATCATCAGCATCACTATTATGTTCAAGATTTTTTTTATCTTTTAAAGATTGACTAGCACTTTTGGCTGAACAAGTTGGTGCTTTATTAAAACCATCATTTTCACTATCTGAACTATTCAAAATTATTTTAGAATTCGCTTCAATTTTTACAGCTGGAGCTTGCAATGGTTTTTTAGAAATAGTTGTATCACTATCTGATTCACTTGACTCAGATATAATGTATTTATTCTCATAATTACTAGCTCTGTCACGGCTAGCATGTTCTTGTCTAAGCACCTGAAAATCATAAATTCAATTTATTTAAATAGTGTAAACAATAAAGACTCAAAAGTTGTCAAATTTTAGAATTTTTTTAATAATTTAATTTTTGTAATTAAAATTTTTTTTTTAATTCTAACTTAAAAATTATTAGTGTAATTTTTTTTTGAAATTTTTATTCTATTTTATTTAGTAAAAAAAAAATTTCTAAAAATTGACAGCTGTCGGCTAACTTCAGTTTCATATTTTTATAGCCTTACATTATTATTATTTTGTACCTGGGAGATTTTACATTCAACTTTAACCGGATCTACTGGCTGACTTCTAAAAATAATTTTTGAAAATAGTTTTTTATAACAAAGATAAATTTAAAAATAAAAATGAATATTTGTACCTGAAACTGGTCGACGGACTCGTTGATTTGTTCGGAGATTTAGTTTTAGAGTTATTGTGAGAATTAGGTATCACATCATCATCGCTACCTCCTCTTGTAGCATCACTGTCATCAAATGAATCATCCCTAAAAAATATAAATATATATTTTACTTTAGATGACAGTCAAAACATTGCTAATGTAATTTTTGATAAAAAAATAGAGAATCAGAAGTGGAATTTTTTTTTTATAAAAAAACTTGACTAAATAGATAAATAAATAAAAACCTTGTCTCTTCCGCCGAGTCATTATCTGAATTCTCTAGCATTATATCCTCTAAAGCTTGAGTTTCAGCAAGATCTTCACAGTCTAGTGATTCTTTCCAAAGATCTGGTGAACTGCAAGGACAGAAGTCTTCCTCAAACATTTTTTATTTATTTTTTTTTTTTATGAGTCAAAAATAATAAGCAATTTACATATTTATGTTCAGCATTTAGTAGTAAGGTTAAATGAAAATTAAATTGTATAACTTAAAATGTAAACACGGGGCCGCACATGTTTTTGAATGTGAAGTAAGCAAGTGGCGCCATCTGTCACGATTTTTAGTGCTGGTATTCTACCGTGTGGCGCTGCAGTAGGTTTATTTGACAGATTCTAGATATTTTCTTTTTTTTATTACAGCGTTAAAAAATTATTTGATTGCGATTGTGGACATCTTCAACATAGCTTCAAGTATTATCACAAAAAATATTCATGAAGAAAAATTTTGGATTAATGAAAAGGTTTATTCGAAAATTAAATTTAGGAAATTATAAATATCAATACTACAATTTAAGATTATAATGATATTTAAGTTATCTGTTACTTTTGACAATTTTTTAATTTTTTTTAAGAAAGAAATTTGTCCCAAAAATTTATTTTTAAAAAATTGCATTTTTTACTTTTTAAAATTTCTACGTGTCAATTTTTTTCATCATTTTTTTTTGCCTAATTTTTTCAATAAAAAAAAATTATAAAAATTTTCAGATGTCAACTAATTTAATTTTTATTAACAAGTAATATGTATAAAAATAAAAAACAACTATTTTCTATGAAATTTTCAGCAAACATCTTAATAGTAGGTTACATGAAACTAATCGGATTTGGTATCGTTTAAAAAGTCTTAAAGCTGGGCTGGTACCTTATACAATCATCATGGAATAAAAGTTTCTTGTTCAGAAAACTGCATTTACGTAAATGGATTTCACATTGAGGTTTTTATTATTGGAAAAAAAGGCTATAAAATTTTTATTGCAGTTCTCACTTCATTACTCGGATATTTTACGCATCATTGCGTGAGTAATGTTAAGGATCTTCGAATTTCAAGTATCAAAACTTTTACAATTACATTAACCAGGTATTTAAAAAAAAATATTTTTTATTTTTTGATAAAAGCTACTCAACAATTTTTTTTTTCTCCGATTATACATCAAGAACAATACAAAGAAGTAATATGCTTTTATTATTTACAAATAATTACTTCTAAATTCGATAGCCAATTAATATTAAATAACTGTACAAAGTATATAAACCCAGAGCTGTCGGTTTATACCCTTCAGTCAATCCGTCATACATCGATCAACAATGCGAATTTTTTTTTTAATCATCATGCTCTCAGCAGTCGTGAATTCAAATGATCAGTTAGATAATAATAGAAGAAAAGTATTTAATAAAAAATTATCTGACTCATCAGCACGAACAGAAAGTCTAGGACGTCTTCTTAAGCATATCTTCCGTGAATATTTTAACGGCTGCATTGTAATTATGATGTACGACGATAAAATATACACCGAGTACCCAGGATTGTTGAATATGTTAAATGAAGAATTATCAAGCGTGTCATTCATCAGGAGAGACTTCAATAACTCCCAGAGCGAGTCATCGGACAAGTTACAATTCAAGTGCTACAACTATCTTCTTTTTTTGAACAACATTTACACTTTGCAAAGCACCTTGTCGAGACAAAATCATAAAAAAGTAGTTGTTGTAACGCAATCAACACCATGGACCGTAAAAGAATTTTTGAAGAGTTTTCCGTCAAGGTCCTACATCAATTTGTTGATTATATCCCACACTATGAGTGAAAGAACTGAGGTAATCTTATATCTTTAAAAACGTCAACAGTTAAAAAAATAAAATGCAATTTAACAAAAGTCATTATTTAATAAAGCAAAATTTTATTTACTTATAGTTCACAAGTAACGATAGTCACATAGTGACTGCAAGGTTACTAGTGTTAAATAATAAAAAGTACAATAATAATGTAAATTAAATTTAATTATAGTATTTATTTAAGTAGCCAGGTTCTTATTTGCTGTATACCCATAAGCTGTATGCCGACGGAAGTGGTGCAAGTTATCCAACTCTGTTGACTTCTTGGATTAGAGATCATTCGACACAAAAGGCAATCGATCTCTTTCCCGAGAAACTAACTGGCGGTTTCAAGGGCCACAGATTACTCATTGCGACCGCCCACCAATCTCCTTTTGCCATTAGAACGTAAGTTATTTATCATCAATCAACTACACACAAGCTTCTTTATTACTTGTAGGATAAGACTATTGAATCACCGTCTGTAATTCTATTATTAACAAATGTCATATTGATTTTGAAATTTCATAACTATCAGCGGAATCGATTGGGATGGAATAGACATACGTATTGTAAAATTGCTTAGTAAAACTCTAAATTTTACCGCTGACTTCCGTGATCCCGTTACGATTAACAGGTTTGCATTTACATACATTATGTTACGATATTGCGTTACTTGATTAATCTATCATCTTGATAATACTAGTTTTATTATTATATAATATATATATTTCCCTTTACTTAGTATTAACATACAGCATATTACACCCATAAATCAATATTTATCAACTGATCAATTAAATATTATTTATTACGTCTAGTCCAATTTACGCTGCGACTACGGATGTTATCACCGGAAAAGCATCTGTAGCAGCCGGTGGAATTTACAAAACAACCAATATTACGTCAGTCTTGGATACATCCGCGTCTCATATGGAGGATTGCGCTGCATTTATTTCTTCATCGTCACTGGCATTACCCAAGTATCGAGCCGTCATGGGACCCTTTCAACCCAGCGTCTGGGTTCTCATATGCATTGTTTACTTTATTGCCATTATCCCATTGACAATGAACACTGATTACAGTTTGAGTTCTTTGATAACGAGACCTGAAAGACTTATACACATGTTCTGGTTTGTCTTCAGTACATTTACTAATTGTTTTGCTGTCAAAGATCCTTTGACTGTTAATGGATTTGCCAAAAATTCAACAGCGCTTCTTATCGGTACCACTTTTTTTTTTTTTTAATTTTTGTGTAAAAACAAAAAAAATTTTTTTTCAATAAAATCAGAATGATCCCTTAATTTTAAATTGTTGACTTAAGAAATTAATAATTGAATGTTTAATTTCAGGTTTCTACTGGGCCTTTACAATAATTATAACGTCTTGTTACACTGGGTCAATTATGGCTTTTATTACAGTACCGATGTTTCCAGAATCAATAGACACTATCGATCAGCTTCTGGATGAAGGTTACGATGTCGCAACTTTAGGTAACTAAAGCCTTGTACTTTCAAAATTAACCAATTACTCGTTTTAATTATTACTTAGATCATGACGGCTGGGAAAAATTTTTAATTCTAACTTAAAAATTATTAGTGTAATTTTTTTTTGAAATTTTTATTCTATTTTATTTAGTAAAAAAAAAATTTCTAAAAATTGACAGCTGTCGGCTAACTTCAGTTTCATATTTTTATAGCCTTACATTATTATTATTTTGTACCTGGGAGATTTTACATTCAACTTTAACCGGATCTACTGGCTGACTTCTAAAAATAATTTTTGAAAATAGTTTTTTATAACAAAGATAAATTTAAAAATAAAAATGAATATTTGTACCTGAAACTGGTCGACGGACTCGTTGATTTGTTCGGAGATTTAGTTTTAGAGTTATTGTGAGAATTAGGTATCACATCATCATCGCTACCTCCTCTTGTAGCATCACTGTCATCAAATGAATCATCCCTAAAAAATATAAATATATATTTTACTTTAGATGACAGTCAAAACATTGCTAATGTAATTTTTGATAAAAAAATAGAGAATCAGAAGTGGAATTTTTTTTTTATAAAAAAACTTGACTAAATAACAATACAAAGAAGTAATATGCTTTTATTATTTACAAATAATTACTTCTAAATTCGATAGCCAATTAATATTAAATAACTGTACAAAGTATATAAACCCAGAGCTGTCGGTTTATACCCTTCAGTCAATCCGTCATACATCGATCAACAATGCGAATTTTTTTTTTAATCATCATGCTCTCAGCAGTCGTGAATTCAAATGATCAGTTAGATAATAATAGAAGAAAAGTATTTAATAAAAAATTATCTGACTCATCAGCACGAACAGAAAGTCTAGGACGTCTTCTTAAGCATATCTTCCGTGAATATTTTAACGGCTGCATTGTAATTATGATGTACGACGATAAAATATACACCGAGTACCCAGGATTGTTGAATATGTTAAATGAAGAATTATCAAGCGTGTCATTCATCAGGAGAGACTTCAATAACTCCCAGAGCGAGTCATCGGACAAGTTACAATTCAAGTGCTACAACTATCTTCTTTTTTTGAACAACATTTACACTTTGCAAAGCACCTTGTCGAGACAAAATCATAAAAAAGTAGTTGTTGTAACGCAATCAACACCATGGACCGTAAAAGAATTTTTGAAGAGTTTTCCGTCAAGGTCCTACATCAATTTGTTGATTATATCCCACACTATGAGTGAAAGAACTGAGGTAATCTTATATCTTTAAAAACGTCAACAGTTAAAAAAATAAAATGCAATTTAACAAAAGTCATTATTTAATAAAGCAAAATTTTATTTACTTATAGTTCACAAGTAACGATAGTCACATAGTGACTGCAAGGTTACTAGTGTTAAATAATAAAAAGTACAATAATAATGTAAATTAAATTTAATTATAGTATTTATTTAAGTAGCCAGGTTCTTATTTGCTGTATACCCATAAGCTGTATGCCGACGGAAGTGGTGCAAGTTATCCAACTCTGTTGACTTCTTGGATTAGAGATCATTCGACACAAAAGGCAATCGATCTCTTTCCCGAGAAACTAACTGGCGGTTTCAAGGGCCACAGATTACTCATTGCGACCGCCCACCAATCTCCTTTTGCCATTAGAACGTAAGTTATTTATCATCAATCAACTACACACAAGCTTCTTTATTACTTGTAGGATAAGACTATTGAATCACCGTCTGTAATTCTATTATTAACAAATGTCATATTGATTTTGAAATTTCATAACTATCAGCGGAATCGATTGGGATGGAATAGACATACGTATTGTAAAATTGCTTAGTAAAACTCTAAATTTTACCGCTGACTTCCGTGATCCCGTTACGATTAACAGGTTTGCATTTACATACATTATGTTACGATATTGCGTTACTTGATTAATCTATCATCTTGATAATACTAGTTTTATTATTATATAATATATATATTTCCCTTTACTTAGTATTAACATACAGCATATTACACCCATAAATCAATATTTATCAACTGATCAATTAAATATTATTTATTACGTCTAGTCCAATTTACGCTGCGACTACGGATGTTATCACCGGAAAAGCATCTGTAGCAGCCGGTGGAATTTACAAAACAACCAATATTACGTCAGTCTTGGATACATCCGCGTCTCATATGGAGGATTGCGCTGCATTTATTTCTTCATCGTCACTGGCATTACCCAAGTATCGAGCCGTCATGGGACCCTTTCAACCCAGCGTCTGGGTTCTCATATGCATTGTTTACTTTATTGCCATTATCCCATTGACAATGAACACTGATTACAGTTTGAGTTCTTTGATAACGAGACCTGAAAGACTTATACACATGTTCTGGTTTGTCTTCAGTACATTTACTAATTGTTTTGCTGTCAAAGATCCTTTGACTGTTAATGGATTTGCCAAAAATTCAACAGCGCTTCTTATCGGTACCACTTTTTTTTTTTTAAATTTTTGTGTAAAAACAAAAAAAATTTTTTTTCAATAAAATCAGAATGATCCCTTAATTTTAAATTGTTGACTTAAGAAATTAATAATTGAATGTTTAATTTCAGGTTTCTACTGGGCCTTTACAATAATTATAACGTCTTGTTACACTGGGTCAATTATGGCTTTTATTACAGTACCGATGTTTCCAGAATCAATAGACACTATCGATCAGCTTCTGGATGAAGGTTACGATGTCGCAACTTTAGGTAACTAAAGCCTTGTACTTTCAAAATTAACCAATTACTCGTTTTAATTATTACTTAGATCATGACGGCTGGGAAAAATGGTTCAATTGGAGCACAATAGATGATCCGGTAGCTGTTAAATTATTGAAATCACTGGAGTATGTACCAACAATTGAAGAAGGAGTTAGAAATGCAAGCAGTTCTTTTTTTTGGTCTTACACATTTCTTGGATCAAAAATGGCTCTCGACTATCTTGTGCAGTCCGATTATACTCCCAGGTAATTATAATTAAAGAGAGAGTTAGGCTATAAATATTAATTGTAACGGTTATATTCGATAGTAATTGGGAATGTTTTTATTGCAGCTGGTCGACGAGGCGATCAACTATGCATATCACCAAGGAATGTTTCACTAACTTTGGAGTTACTTTGGTATTACCCAAGGACTCGATATACACTCAGACTTTTGATACAGTAATAATGCGAGCCCGACAATCTGGTTTGACTCAGAAAATAATCCGGGATGTTGAGTGGGATCTTCAGAGAACGGCCGAAGGAACTCGTCTTCCAGTTAATAATATTATTATTATTATTAAAAAATATTATTTTAAAACAGTCATGCAATAATTGACTTATCACATTTATAATTTATTATTTATAATTAGATTTCCGAGGATTACAAGCGACGAAAAGTTATTATAGAAGAAAGACCACTAGCTTTAGATGACACCGAAGGCATGTTCCTCGTTCTCGGTGCAGGGATCCTTATTGCTAGTCTAGTCCTCGGAATTGAGTGCTGTCTGAAACGCTTAAAAAAAAAGCACACTGTTGCTGACGCTGGAACAACTTTTACGTCACTTGCTACCACGCCGCGTATGAGTTTCCTGACAGTTCCAAACCAGCCTTGGGATATCGAAAGTTCAAACTGCTCTCCGAGACCTCGAAGATTCATACGAGGTAGCATTTAAATAATATTTTTTATTTCATCAGCGAGTAATCAAATGGACTGGTAATGTTTTTTTTTTATCTATATTATTAAGAGAATAAGAAAAATTTTGTGTCCAGGATAGATTTCAAAACACAGTAACAACAATTTTAAGATTTTAAAAAATTTTTCTTATTAAAAAAAAGTTTGCACTCAAAATTGATAAAAAAAAATTTGAATATTGTAACATTGTCATACTTGATGACTGTAATATTGAGATGAGCTTATATCTTATATCTTTAAAAACGTCAATATTTAAGAAAGTACAGTACAATTTAACAAAAGTCATTATTTAGTAAAGCAAAATTTTATTTATTTATCGTTCACAAGTTACGGCAGCCACGCAGTGACTGCAAGGTTGCTAGTTTTTATTATTTATGTATTTTATAATAGTTCATATTTTTATTACTTGTCAATACATTCTTCTATTATCTATCTATTTATTTATGTTTTAAATAAATCTTATGTTAGATATTGTGGGAAGATTTAAATAACTTTTCATCTTATTGCTAGAAAATTGAGAATGTGGTTTACCGTTAACCTTTTATGCCGTCATACTGTCATTATTTTTTACAAAGGAATTATTCCTGCTCTTATCTCAATTTACTTTTTTTTTTTATTTTTTGAATTGAATTTTAGAAATAGACATAAATTTTTTTATTTGATATTTTTGAATTCTGGAATTTACAGCAACGCCTTAAAATTATTTTAATCATTAGTTTATGCAATTTTTAAAAAATTCTACAAGTAAAATTAAATTTAATAGTTAATAAAAGAGCTCCTAGTAAATTTTTACGAGCGTAAATATGTTTTATCGATAAATTATCTAACAATCGAAGCATCGAGAAAAATTTTATTGTTCTTAACTTTAGTTAATTAAATAAAAATTATTAACTCTCGGCGTATCTTGTTATTTTTATTAATTTGCAATTTACTGATACTTAAATACCAATAAAAATTAGTAACTTTCAAATTTAAATGAACGGATAGTTAAATAATTAGATTTATCTACAAAAAGAGTTTAGCTTAGTTAATTTCACTGTACTATAAATTATAACATTTAAAAAACAATCTTAGATTGTAAACTTTCTATTATTTCACCCATAATTACACTGAGACTTGATGCGCATCAGCAGATGTGTCGAATGACAATTACAAAAAGGCAAATAAAATAATAATATCCATATAAATAATCTTCTAAGATATCTAAAATAGATAATACTTATATAAATCAAAATAAATAGCTAAAAATAATCGTAAAGGTGACATTTATTTAATTTTAGCAGCAACTAAAGCTTAAATAAATTTACCTATACTTAAATGTTATAATATTTATTTGTATATAATGCAAAATAAAAATAAGAAAGGAAGTTTATTGCTACAGTACGACATAAAAAAAGGCAAAACATGCCAGGTAAGAAATAATAAACGCATCTTTTATTTATTTATTTATTCAAATAATTTACTTAGTATTCCAATTATTTTAGTAGACCTTAAAGTGTTGAGTTAGTCACCTGGATTCACACGCACTTGATACATGTGTTATTTTTATAAATAAAACCACAATGATTCCTCATCGTTTGATGTCCTTGTCACAATTCTCATAAAACTACTGGGAAAGTAATGAAAGATGCATCAAAGATTTTAAAAGAGCTGTATTTATAAATATATATGCGTGTGACAGCAATTACCGAGTCTACATTTCACTTTCAATTATCATCATCATCGGTAAGTTTTTTTTTTTTTGACTTTTTATGATTACAATAAGAATAATAACAACAGAAGCACTTTTTTGGCTACTTATAACAAGTAGAAGTGCAGATAACAAACAAAGGCATCCGTAATAATAGCCAGCTGCAAGGTAAATGCTACGCTGAATATCCGGGATTCAGTTTAGTTTTTCGTCATATGCATTTACAATATCTCTTCATCTCTTTGATACATTGGACGCTCTCGAAGGAGGCCTGCTCGTGTCCTCCGAACTGGATTTTTTATCCAGTCTTTGAACAAGCAAATAAATATTTTCTCAATAAATTTATTGCACATAAAAATCCATATTAAATTAAATTTACAATCTTACCCGTTGCTTTTGGAAGAACTGCGCTTAAACATGGCACTTAATTTTTTCTTTAAATTTTTCTTCTCTACTTTAGTGTCATCTATACTTGCTTCTGATCCCGAAGTCTAAAAAAAAAAAATCAATTATTTAATTTTTTTGTATACTTTATGATTATTTAAAATGTCAAATTTTTGGAGGAGTTTTTAATAGTTTAATGGTTCTATAAGTTTTTTCCGTCACATTTGTCTATTGAATTATTTGTAATTGATCCTGTGATAGCACTATTATTTTTAAAAATTATTCAAACTATGTGTAGTGTAATTAAAAATATAAAGAAACCTTTTAAATCTTCCCTAGACTCTAGCATGGGCGAAGATTCCCGTGATTTTGGTCCCTTGGTTCTTCTCGGAGGCGTCGGAGTGTAATTATCTGGAGTTTTACCGGGAGAATCAACCTTGTTACTCAACTCCGGGAATAACTTCATCAAATCATCGACCTGGCTCAGCAAAATATTAATATTTCTGGCCTCTATTTGCTCCATACGTCTTTTACTCATAATCAAGTCCTTAAATTCCTCTCTTTCTTTCTCGTGTCTCTCCTTTTCTCGTCTCATTTTCTCGTTACTTGTCCTCAGCTTCGCGTGGGCATCTCTCAACTCCAGAAGGTCACATTGTAACTATAGTAGTAAATAAACGTTAAAACTGACACAATAATTACAACTCTGTAAGCTTTAAATCAATTGATTGATAATACTTGATAACCAATAAAAATAATAATAAATATAAGTTACTAACTAACTAACTAACTAACTAACTAACGAATAAACCAACAAACAGACTAACTTCGATCAATTTCTTCTTATTCTCCTCCTTCTCCTCATCGAATATCTTCTTCATCTGGTCCTGGCGACGCTTGTTCTCCAGACGCTCCTTGTCACGCTCCCGCTCGACCTTTAACGAGAGACGAGTTGATAAATGCACGCCCACATACAGACATATAACCGCAATCTTAATACATAATACTATAAAATAAATAAATGAAATAGAAGAAATAAAAGGTTCAATAAGAATAAGATAGTACAACTATTTATACTTTTATTATTACTCCTGTTGTAGTTGTTACCGTAGTTATTACTGTTGCTTTTGTTGTTACTGTTCTTTTTGTTGTTTTAACAAACCTCAGTACACGTTACTTGTTACTTACCTCGTACAATGTCTGGCGTAAATCCCTAGCAAGCGTTGCGGTCTCTTGTAATAGCCTCTGCTGTTCTTCTCTTTCTTTCTGCCAGGCAAGCTCAATGCGTGCCTTTAAACCTGGAATTTTAGTTCGACCGCTTGCTAAAATCCGCTCCTCCTCCAGCTGTAATTCAACATATTTTTTTTATTTTGTCTTTTGTCATATTAAAATATCTAAGTAATACGCAATACTTATTACAACAAAGATAAAGTATTTTATAACACGCTTCAGATATTTTATTTTTTATTTTCTTGCTATACATCTTTAAAAAAAAAAGCAGCCGAAATTAAAGTGTATCATACTTCAATAAAAATGATAAATTAAAATTGAGGGAATTGATAAAAAAAAAATTCGAAATTTTTGAGTGATTTTCAACGAGTTGTAACTCCAAGGAAAATGATCGTACAGCGAAAAAAAAAAAAAGCAAATTGTAGCTCCAAGTATCTAGTTTTTAGATATGACCATGAAAATTTTTTATCATATTCGGGTCTGGAGAAATCTTAAGAAAAC
>JZSA01007387.1:0-56863 GCA_000956155.1 Cotesia vestalis
CGCAGTGAAATAGAAAGAGGCAGGGCAATTGTGATGAAAAAATTGTAAAAGGCAGTTCTTACTGCTGTACAATGCAACAAATCTATCTATCTATCAATTAATTAATTTATTAATATAAATCATTATTATTATTTACTATTTTTATTATTGACATACTGAAATTTTTCATAAGAAAAATTTTAACAAATGTCACTTTGAATAAATTTAACTTGAATTTGACAGTTGTAGGTTTTGTTACTGTACTATTATGATTATTACTTTGTTTCTATCTCTTTCCAATATATTTTATCTCTTTTTAATAGTCTACAGTGTTGCCAGTTAGTACCAAAGATAATCGACGCTACCTAATTTGCCAAAAAAGTTAATTTTTTTAATGAAATATCTTTTTAATTCGTCGGGCACAACGGATGTTTTTTTTTTTTTTTTTTTTTTTTCAATTATCAATTCAGGTTGTAACTTTAATTGAAATATTTTTTTTTAATTTATACCGACTAGTTTTGGAGAAATTTACGAAAACGTATGATCTATCTACCGTTTTGCCATAAAGCCAATGTTAAATGTGCCTACTTTTGAAGTCATTCATTTATTTAAATAATCGGGCAATCCCTCTTAAAATTTTCAGAATCGATTTAGATTTAGTTCAACTTCATATAAAAAAAATAATTAAGCCTTTTATTCAAAATTGCCTTGGTGCTCGTACTTCCTTAATGAATAAAAAAAACAATAAATTTTTTTTAACTTCCCGCTAAGAAAATCAATGATTTTCAAAAAACCGGGAAGTTATTGGTTTTACCCCGTTTTGAAAAAATCGAGTTTTCATCAGATCTCGACGTTTTGAGGTCCTCGGAAGCTTCCCTGACTATTCCTGAGAGGGTGTCACTGTGTCTGTATGTATGTGTGTGTGTGTGTGTGTGTGTGTGTGTGTGTGTGTGTGTGTGTGTGTGTGTGTGTGTGTGTGTGTGTGTAAGTATGTAAACCTTCTATAACTTTTGAACGGCTTGACCGATTCAAATGAACTGAACGGGGTTCCAAAGAATTTCATCAAACTTAGATTTTCTGAAAATTTCAGCCAATTCGAACCATTAGATTTCAAGAAATCTTAAAAAAACCATGAAAAAATAAGAAAAAATAATTTTTTAAATGTGGTTTTTTTGAGATAACTTTTTAACGGCTCTACCGATTAATTCTAAAATCTAATCAGCTCTTAACCTTGAAAAGCTACGTCGATCACTGCCGGTCCGGTCAAAATCGGTTGATTCGTTCGTGAGTTATCGTTGTCAAAAAAAATTCAAAAAAAGTGTTTTTTTGGAATAACTTTCAAACGGCTTTACCGATCGATTCCAAAATCTAATCAGCTCTTAACCTTAAAAAACCACATCGAATGCCGTTTTGGAAATCAAAATGGTATCAAAATCAAAACGGTATGTTATTTCTTTGTAGTTTCACGAACAGTCACATCCGATTTCAACTGTTCTTATTATAATTAAGAGAAAAAAATTTAAATTAAAATGAAAAATGTTAAATACATGTCACTGCATACGTTTACATAAACTTTACTTACGGTGAACTTTTTTTTGAATAAATCGAAGTTTACAAGCTGTTCTATAAGATGCGAAGCGAATACTATCAAAATTTTGTTCCTGCATCTCTTGAGATAATTGTAGTATACTTGCTTCATTATTATGATCTGAACTTTTTTGATCGAATTCGTCATCCGTCATTGCTGTCGTCTAGAAAATTATTCAAATTTGTAAAAAATGGCATCTGAGATTTAAACGATAAATACCAATAAGTACTGAATGATATTTTGTAAGTTATAGAGGCACACGTTAAAAAATTTTCTGATGTAGCTTGATTTGTCGATTGTAACTGTACTATACAGAAAAAGAGTTTGTAAATCCAAATGTGTAAACTTGGAGCGTTCATGTCATGCGCAAAATGATCAAATTAACATTTAAAAAAGACCATTCGGCAGCTGAAATAGAAATAGATTTCATTTACGTATAGAAAATAATATAATTTTGTTATAATATATATGTAATATGTTATATAACAAAAACTGCCAGAAATTAGAAAAAAAAATGTATACGTTCTAATTTGATAATACAGAAAGAATTTCGTCTCGTACAAGAAGCGGTTAAACATTGAGAGTTCTAATACAGGGACCATCGACTGTAACGATATTGAATAACATATTATGATATTTATTTATATTTCTAAATAATTTGAACTTTTAATTTTGGGTCAAATTTTAGAGATACAAAAAAACTACTAAGAAGTTTTTTTTTTGAAAATTTAATTCTCTACAAAAAAACCCTCAGTCGTTTTCCGCTATCTTTCTCATTTTTTCCAAAATTTGAATTTAAAATTTCGTCTTTAGTGAAACGGTCGATATATTAATCCAAGTCAAAGATCCATAGATTTCCGATTACCGAACCAGTTGAATCAGAAGAATCAGATGAACGTATTTGGACAAATAAACGTATTTGGAAAAACAAAATGAGGGTCTTCATCAAATCTTTCAAGATATGACCTTATGCTACTTATTTTCCATTCAAAATATTCCTGTGTGTAACAATAACTCGAGTCGTCGGAAAAAAATTATGTAAGAAAAAAAAATTTTTATTAAAAGTCAACCATAAACGAATGTAAAAAAAATATATAAAAATAATAATGTGTTTTCTTTTTCAAATAGGAGAATGATACAGAAAAATCAAACTCTAAAAGTAATACCCTGGTGGAAATAAGATTCTGTCAGTAGTCTGAATCATTATTGTGGGACTCTGAATCAGAATGCCACCAGTCTGAATCTCTCTGAAAATGATGTAATAAGAGTCGGGTAAGTTAAATAAAAGCAGATGTTGTTGTTTTAGGTTATTATTTGACATAAATTTTGGACTCTGCGAGAAGACTGAATCAGACTTATTTAATGCTGTTTACAAAATTTCAAATGTGAAAGAATTAGACTTTATCAGAGATATTACGAAGTAATATTAATAACTTTCATTTCTTGAAATAATGATATCAATTTATTGTTGTTATAAAAAAATCATTTTTTAGCGAATCTATATTTTCTTAAAGGGTTATTAAGAGTTGATGAGATATATTCAGTTTAAAAGTAAAAAAAAAAAAAATTATTTCTCTTCAAAAAATTTACTTATCAGAACTGGAGAAAATTTGATATTAAAATAAAAACAAGATTTAATGCATGTTTTGTAAATATTTTTTTTTTTTCAAATCATAAAATTTCATTACAAAAATACTTCAATGCGCATCAAATCGCTCATAGTTAAGCAAGTCAAAACATCAACAGCAAATAAAGTGCACTTGCTGCTGAATACAGATACTACTCGAAGAGTGAATCCAATCAGTATTTAATTGAGACTATCACATGGATAAATTAACTTTCTAGGTAGAAAAAAATTTTCCAACCATACGCCATCTATTAGAAACTAAGAATACTCAAAGATTTCAACTGTAAATTCGTGGACTAAAATATACTTAGTATCAATAAATTCTAGCATGAGTAGATTTAGTCTTACCAAGTGCTAAAAAAACTAGAAGAAATAAGAAATGAAAAAACTATTTAAATTATAATATCAATGATTAGATTGAAAATTATAAACTTGAAAGAAATGATTAATAGGGAAGAAAAAAAAATAGATACTAAAAAAAAAAATTAGGAAAACGGTTGACCCTAAAAAATCAACAAATTCATCACCGAAAACCCCGCCCGTATTGAATACTGAAGACGACTCTGTTTTTCTTTCGCCAATCTCTGGTAATTTTCCAAATATGGCAAATCGTGTTGCTGAAAAGCCAGATTGGTCAAACTACAACCTGGAGGAAAAGGTAAATCTTCTATTAAATATGTCATATGACAATAGTCTAAATATAAAAAATGTCTTCGAAAGTTTATCTAAACATAGTGAAGACATTAAAAATCTGGTGGGAAATATAGAGACAAATAACAACAAAATTAAGCAACTAGCAGATAATTTAAAAGCAGTAAATGAATCTCTAACAGAGGTAACTAAAATTCAATCATCATCTTCAGAAGAAGTCAAGATTATTACTCAACAACTTCAGCATCATTCCAAACAATGTGATGAAAATACAGCGTCAATTGAGCTACTTAAGTCAACATTGGATTCTCTTAGTGATGTACAATATATTTCTTCAAGTGCCGAATGTCGCATGTCGTCTCAACTGCTGATTACTGGGGTACCAAACAGCATAAATGTTGAATTAACACCAAACCAAATAGTCCACCAAATATTTGACAATCTCGGCATCGAAAATCTCACAAATGATATACTAACTATTCGTGAATTTA
Source organism: Cotesia vestalis (assembly GCA_000956155.1). NCBI lineage: Eukaryota > Metazoa > Arthropoda > Insecta > Hymenoptera > Braconidae > Cotesia > Cotesia vestalis. The sequence continues at coordinate 4,337 of JZSA01007387.1, forward strand.
AAGGTAAAAAGAACCAAAGAAATACAAATTCTCAACAAATTTCACACTCATTCATCCTCAATCTGAAATCACCGCAAGTCTGTGAACACATTATAGATACCAAACGTCGCACACCAAAACTCTTCGCAAAAAATATCTTCAATGGAAATGCTGATATTGCTCCAGAAAAATTAATATTTATTAATGAATTCCTTCATGGGGACCTGTACAATCTTCTGCAGCGTATCAAATCTAAAGCAGTTGAAATGAAAATAAAATATGTTTGGGTCTACAAAGGAAATATTTTTGTCAAAAAGGATGAAAATTCGCCTAAAATTCAGATATTAAAGGAGAATGATCTAAATAAATGCAAATAACAATTACCAAAGCAGCAAGTTGTTACTAATTCTTCAATAAATATTCTAAATTTAAATATAAACAGTTATCTAGCTCATTTAGCCCAATTTGAACTTATAGTAAATAAATATAAACCACACATTATCACAATAGTTGAATCATGGTTAAACCCAGACATACAGATCTCTCTTGAAGACTACTCGATTATTAGACGTGATCGAGGACTAATACATACAAATGGAAATTACATCAGAGGTGGAGGCATAGTTTGTTTTATCCATAATAGTCTAAAAGCAAAATTACTTTATTCCTCAGAATCTAAAGACATAAACAGTCCGGAATTTATGATAGTTGATGTTATTCTACCGTCTGGACCTCATATTCTTCTCTCATCCATTTATAGAAGGCCATAAGGCAAACTACTTGATAGCTTCTACACTGAATTTGGCAAATTTTATCCATCTTATAAAAATATACTTATAATGGGTGACCTAAATTGCAATCTTTTGAAATCAGATCGACTATCAAATCATCTCCAATCTTTTATCTCGGAATCTGGTTTGTATTGTGTACCTTATGGTCCCACGTTTCACACAACAGAAACGGAATCATGGTTGGATGTCATTATTATTGATAATGAAGATAAACTAGTAAGATATTCAAAGTCTTCACTTCCATTCATTGGTGGACATGATTATCTTCTTTGTGAATATAGATTAGAACCACCAATTAAATATGATAAAAAAGTAAAATTTCGAGATTTCAGAAATTGCAATCACGTAGCATTAGCAGATGATCTTAATAATAAACTTAATCAAATAAATATAAACTTCGAAGAAGCTGACCCTAATAATCTAATTTCATATTTCAATGAATCAATCATAGCTTCCTTAAATAACTTTGCGCCATTTACAGAGAAAAAATTGAAACGTCCAAATAATCCCTGGTTAACAAATGCACTAAGACGTGAATTTCGTGAGCGTGATGCACTATATAAACGCGCACGTCGCACAAGTGATCAAAATCTACTAAGGCTATACAAAATGAAGAGAAAAGACCTAAAAAATAAGTTAAATATCGCTAGAGATAATTATTTTAAAACTATTCTAGAAAACTCATCGCACAAATCAAATGTATGGACAGATCTAAAACGTGTGGGTATTATCAAGCCTAATAAATCATCGCCATTAGACCATTTTGATGCAAATAATTTGAATATTTTCTATGCAAACATTTTGAAGAAACATCCCTCATGTTCCAGAGATTTTATTTTTGAATTATCTACTCTTACATCTAGAAAAGTAAGCAGCTTATTAAATTGGACACAAATAGACATTGTTGATGTTACAAAAAATCTCCAACTGACTCTACAAAAGTCCAAAGGTAAAAGTCCTGATGGTCTAGACATAAAATGGCTGAGAGATCATCTACAACAAGTATCTATCTTCTTAATGAATATCTTAAATCGTTCTCTTGAAACAAGCATTTTTCCTGAAGTTTGGAAATCGGTTTTTATTGTTCCATTAAACAAGATAAATTCACCAAAATCCATGTCAGACACAAGACCGATAGCAAATCTGTCACATTTCGCTAAGGTATTCGAACGTATTATTGCTAACCAATTGGTTGAATACCTTGAATCAAACAATCTCCTTGACGACTATCAGTCGGGTTTTAGAAAATTTCACAGCACCCATCATTAAAAAATAGTTTTTAATTGCATGCAAATAATTAATTACAATAAAATAATAGAAGGATTGGAAAAGAATAATCAACAAAGTTCAGTTTAGATTTGAAAAATTAAATAAATAAATATTTATTTTCTTACATTAAGTCTAACATAAATTGTCTTATTATTCGAATTGTATTTTCAATTAAATGATGTCCACTTCTATAGTATCTTCCGGTAATGTCTGAATCGGAACTTCAGTTATCAGTGGCTTATGATAACTAAAATATGATACGGGAAGTTTTGTATTAACAGCGTTAAGATATCGTACAAATACAGCATCTATAGTAGTGATTATTTAATATTTTAAAAATAAATTAAATAATAAATTCAAAAATTGAACTTAAGGTTGGTCATTTTTAAAATATTTTTATTGATTTCTTAATTTATTATTCACTTTCCATTTTTATCAAAAAATTTTCATCAAATTTATTTAGTTATTTTGATAAATATTTATTATTTATTCAATTTAATAGCAAATAGTTATGCTATCTTCATCCCTAAGTAAAATTACTATTGCAATAAAATGTATTATTTGTATAATGTATTTTTATCATGTCAATACTTCCTTAAACTGCACGTGTATTTTATACTTTATTATATTTAAATATCTGTAATCTTGCCATTCGGCTTGCTGCCTTGGCATTTAAACCAAATAAATAAAAATAAATAAATAAATAAAGGCCATCCCTGCAATTTCCCGCTACTTTCGTAATTAAGCGCTCGAAATTGCACTTATGATGTTTTTGAGCTCATCAAGCTCGAAAATCTAATGTTCGTGTAGTTTTGAGCTCTCCGAGCTTAAAAGTTTGATAGGAGTTCAATAAATCACTATTTTTTTAATTTTCAAACCGCAATAACTTTTGAATGAATGAACCGATTTTCACGCGGTTAGCGACATTCGACGCAGTCTTCCAAATTCTATGATATACTTTCGAATACAAATTAATTAGACTGGAAATTTCGGTGTAATCCAAAAAAAACACTTTTTGTCGATTTTTTTCGTCAACGATAACTCACGAACGAATTAATCGATTTTGACCGGCTTGGTGGCGATCGACGTGGTTTTTCGATGTTAAGAGCTGATAAGTTTTTGGAATTGATCGGTCAAGCCGTTTAAAAAAAAAATGGGTGCGTGTACTTATGTACGCGCGTGAGAAGTTATACTTCTTTGGCATCATTAAAAAATAGTTTTTAATTGCATGCAAATAATTAATTACAATAAAATAATAGAAGGATTGGAAAAGAATAATCAACAAAGTTCAGTTTAGATTTGAAAAATTAAATAAATAAATATTTATTTTCTTACATTAAGTCTAACATAAATTGTCTTATTATTCTAATTGTATTTTCAATTAAATGATGTCCACTTCTATAGTATCTTCCGGTAATGTCTGAATCGGAACTTCAGTTATCAGTGGCTTATGATAACTAAAATATGATACGGGAAGTTTTGTATTAACAGCGTTAAGATATCGTACAAATACAGCATCTATAGTAGTGATTATTTAATATTTTAAAAATAAATTAAATAATAAATTCAAAAATTGAACTTAAGGTTGGTCATTTTTAAAATATTTTTATTGATTTCTTAATTTATTATTCACTTTCCATTTTTATCAAAAAATTTTCATCAAATTTATTTAGTTATTTTGATAAATATTTATTATTTATTCAATTTAATAGCAAATATTAAAAATTAATATTATAATTTGATGTTCAATTTTAATTTTTATCACAAACTTTTTATTAAATGTTTTATTAAATTTATTTCTTCATTTTGTAAATATTAAATAACCAATAATAAGTATTTAACATTAATAATTTAATAATATTTAGTGTTAATTATATTAAATAAAAGTATTTTAATTTATATCAATAAATAATACATACGGATAGTTAACCTCCATTACATTAGAGCACTTGAAAAAGTATATAAGCACAATTTTTTTCACTAATATTCACAAATAGTTAGTAATATCAATCAAAATATTCAATTTAAATCACTACTGAATATAATTTATTAGCACGTATATAATTTGCACTGATACGAAACACGTGTTTTCGAAACAAAAATACTAGCATAAATAACTTGAACATAGATGCAGTGTATAGATGCACTATAGTGCATAATGCCCTTATAGTGAGGATAAAAAAATCCCATGATCTGGCTGCACTGTATAGGTTTACTATGTTGATAGCACTGTTTACAAGACTTATGAAAAATTTAGCAGCTAACTTTATACTGTCGCTTTTTTCTGTCGGTGTGCGCGCGCATCGTAAAAATTCACTCTCATCATTTTTCCCAATCGCGCCTAAAGAAGTATAACTTCAAAAGGTAGTCCTACCAAATTTAGAGCATGTAAGCACTATAGTTTGGAAATTTAAAACTTTAATTGTTCACACCTACCCCTGCAGCCCCTTGTGGTGTGAGCTATCGTAAAATTTGTTCATAAATTATTTTTGCGCTTATAGAAAATTCCTACTAAATTTGGAGTCTGTAGAAGCTATAGTTTGAAAATTAAAAATTTTGATTGTTAATACCCACCCCCGCAACCTCTTGTGGGGGTGAGATATCGTAAAATTCGTTTATAGATTATTTCCATATTTCTAACAGAAGATTCCTACCAAATTTGATGTCTATATTCTTATGTTCTGAAATATTTTTATAATACTTAATACAACTGAAAGCTTTCGTATTTATGTTTATTTTCATATTCGAGCATCTTTATAAGGTAAATTTTTATATTATTTAATTATCGTTTGTAACGGGTACTTTTCGACTCATTTTATCCCCGGCTCGATTTAAGCTCGCCGGAGTCCAGGATTCTAACGAGAGTAATTTTCATTAAATCAAACTCGAAAATTTAACCATAAATAACAAAACAAAACCTCTTTATTCTAATTAACAAATAATAAACTAATGTACATTTTACAATCAACACGGCAATTAAACTAAACCCACTTGTACACGGCGTTTACAAACTTTAAATTTACCGTCGTCGGTAAAATCATTCTACCGTTGTACTTCAATACGGGCCGATAACCTCCCTCCGTCGGCCCTCTGGTGCTCAGCTCCTGACGGGTGGCTAGTGCCGCCCGATACCCAAAGGGAGAGTGAATAAAATCCACCTTTCCCCCACCTGCTCGGCTGTGGTTGTCACCTTTTGGCAGAAGGCCTTCAGATGGAGAGTAGCCTTTACTCGTGGGTAGACAAGTTCACACCTGTGGTAGTCCGCACCAGGTACAGTGGACTCTTTCTTCAATTTCCTCGTCCAGAAGTCTCCAGTCGAGAAAATTAAACCCGCAGAAGGTTGCTCAATGACGGAAAAATTTTGGGCTTTATCAACCCAAAAGTTTTTACTAAAAACGAAAAATATCGTCGAATTATCGCCACTTCTTGCTCGCCGTTGAACTTTGAGAAATCCCCAAAAAGTTGTAAATTGAAATTAAATTTACTCAATCAACTCAACAGATTATATCAATTTACGTACAAATTACATTCCCACATAATTTTTCGCCGGGACTTAGAAAAAATAATTTTCAAACAAAATAATTATTTCACCTAAAATCATTTCCTATACTAATTTAAATTCTCGGACTTAGCAAAAATAATTAATTAGATATTTCGAATTTATTCGAAATATTTAATTAGTTATTAATTTCAGATAAATTTTATTTTTTTTCTTTCATTAGAACAAAAATTATCGCTACGCTAATTCGCTCTTATATATATATATATATATATATATATATATATATATATATATATATATATATATATATATATATATATATATATATATATATATATATATATTGAGACAATGCAAATTGTCCACTTAATCAGCTGCGCGACATTCTCTTGAAAATCGTATTATCCTCATCGAACTCGGTCGATATTTAGGCGCCGTAAGGGGAAAGTAGGGGAAAAACCGCATACCCGACGCACTGGAGCATCGACCGGCACATCGACCTCGTCAGTCATAGTGTATACAACACAATTATTTCATTACTAAGTATTTACTACCGACAAACAAGACACTAGCTGTCGATTTATTAGTCTTAAGTGCATTACTAGTTCATAACTAAATTTATTATAATTAGTGTAGTTATTTTTATTAATTTTTCCTATTTGATTTACTTGAATATAATTGTTAATTAAATATACCAGTGTATATAAGTATAATTATTTCATAATAATCACCCGCCACCTCGAACTTGCGACCAAGAGCCCACCCAAGGTCACCAAAACATTACTGGAATTTATGTAAGTAAAGAAAGTTGGTTATATTGGCCGAGTCTGAGTTCTTTCGCAGGTCTCTACGCAAAAGACAAGTATCAAAGCCAAAAAACTCTCCGTTACCGCAGGTCATGGTATAATAAATTCAGCGGATGAATTTCCTACACGGTATTGTCCCATTAATTATAAGAAAACTTATTAGGTCTCCAGCGAATCCGCAAGGCTGAAAGGCTTAATAAGAAAATTTTGATTGTTGATAGAATTAAAATTTCATTTCAATATATATATTGTAAAATTATCATACTTTTAGACTTAGTTAGGATTCACTGTGTAACGGGTAATTTTTTTGCACGACTCATGATGCGAAGCATCAGAGAGTGCTTTACGATCGAAAAGTTTTTTTCGCCTTATTTTGGCGGCTATTTTTCTTATTATAGCCTTGTTAGTTCACGGAATCAATATATTTTGCATACTATTGTCGAGATAATTTATTGGAGATTAATTCCATACTTTTCAAAAATTGATTTACTGCAATAGAATTTGAAAAAAACGCCAAAATAGGTCAAAAAATTTTCCTGTCCGTCATGTATGAAACCCCGAAAACACTGTAACTTGTAAAAAAATCCACTATTTGAGTTAAATTTTTTTTTTTAAATTCTAATCGACGATTATAGGTCACTAAATGCGAATGATTAATTAATTCAGTGTCGTTTAATTGCAATTAATAAAAAACGAAAACTACAAGACTGTATATCTATATGTATCCATGTAAAATTAACATGGATGGTGATATATCTATATCTATAGATATTATGTACATTTTATTCCACCAGGGGCGCCTGTGCATCACTTTGCTAGTTATTTTTAAAATTTTTTTTTTTTCTTATATTTCATAATCAAATGAGCATTATGAGTCGTGCGTTTTTGGATTTTCCAAACTTTTATTTATTTTACCCCCGGCTCGATTTAGCACGCCGGAGTCCAGAATTCGAAGGAGGGTAATTTTTAAATCAAACTCGAAAATTTAATTAATATAAGTAACAAAACGAAACCTCTTTATTCTAATTAAACAAAATAATTATCTTTTACATTTAACAAAAGAAAAACGGCGATTCAACAAAACCCATTCATATCCGTCGTATACAATTCCAATTTACCGTCGTCGGTAAAATCATTCTCCCGCCGTGCTTCACGAACGCGTCGCTAACATCCTTCCGTCGGCCCTCTGGTGCCCAGCTCCTGACGGTTGACCAGTGCCGCCCCGCAAGTGAATATTATCCACTTCTCCCCCACCTACTCGGCTGTGGTTGCCACCCTTCGGCTGAAGGCCTTCAGGTGGAGAGTCGCCTTTACTCGTGGATAGACAAGTTCACTTACCTGTGGTAGTAAGCACCGAGTAGAGTGGACTCTCTTTTCAATTTCCTCGGCCAGAAGTCTTTAGACGAGAAAATTGAACTAGGAGAAGGTTGCTCATCGACGCAAAACTTTTGGACTTTATCAACCCAAAAGTTTTTGCTACAAGCGAAAAATATTGTCGGATTATCGTTATCAATCGCTCGCCGTCGAACTTCGGGAAATTCCCGAAAAATTGTAAATTTAAATCAAATTAAATATTAAATTCGTTCAATCGATTCAATAGATTTCATAAATTCCAAACATATTTCATTCAAATTACATTCCCATACTATTTCTCGTCAGGACTAAGTACAAATAATAATTTTCAACCAAAATTAATTTCCAAAAAATAATTAATTAGATATTTCAAATTTATTCGAAATATTTAATTAATTCTTAGTTTCGAATAAATTCAATTTTCTTTCTTTCTTTGGAACAAAAATTATCGCTACACTAATGAGCTCTTATCAGCTCGGCAGTTTTTACTACGACCGAACAAGTGTCGAAATTATTTATCACGGCGATGGCGAACTATTCAAAATAACTTTTCAAAACTTGTAAACAAAATAGTACTATTAGTATTCCCAACGAACGACGTAAAAAACAAACTATATTAATAATTTTACATAAACGATTAATAATAATAATAATAATAATAATAATAATAATAATAATAATAATAATTTCATTCCGGCGCAATTACACCAAGAGCGACGCCGTTCCTCCTTGGACAACAACAATCCCTTTATAGAACGACAAGTAAGTATATCTAAAAAGATAACTTACTCCAAACAACAGCTTGACACGGTAAATGAAGATCTCCGTGCAAACATTCTAGAGGATTCCACCCTGCTCACTATGAAACAGGTTGTGTATGGTGCAGCAGTTTCGACTTTTCCGAGAGAGAGACATTGTCTCTCGATCGAGGCAAGGTTGAAACAGCGCATCTCACAACTTGGTTTCAAAATTGACAGATCCCGGAAACAGGTCTCCCGCATTCAGTGTGTGATTGAGTTCGAAACAACTCAAAGAGCATACACGCCCCGAATTCGGCGCATTGCTGCTAAACTGCGGTGGCGTCATCACACAGTGAACAAGAGTACTCTTCTTGTCATCAAGGAAGAGTCTCTTAATAAAGTGCGGGCTCTAGTGACTGCCAAAAAGTCACTAGAGAAAAGGCTGAAGCGGTTGGTCGACAACTCATTGTTTCGATCCACCCCTTCACGCTTTCTGACACCAAAGACCAATGTTACCGGGAATTACCCAACACCTGAGCGGGTGGAAGCTTTTTGGACTGAATTGTATGGAGATCAACCAAACGTGAACGCCAATACTCCAGCTCTGCACGACTTCAAAGCATTCTGTCGGGAACACCGTCGACAGAATGCTGACGAAGAGAGCCCTGCAGTCAGTGTGGATGAAGTTCGTTCAGCTCTAAATGGCAGCAAAAATTGGGAACTATTCGATCACTCATCTGCTTTACATGGATGATCTGAAGCTGTATAGTGCTGATGAAGATCATCTACAGGCGGCCCTTAACATGGTAGCAGAGTACACTCGAGATGTCGGAATGTCTTTTGGGTTGGACAAGTGTGCGGTCGTACATCTGGCGCGGGGTAAGTGCTCTGATACGGGTGATGATGTCGAGTTAGTAGATTGGAGCGTCTTACGACAATTAGACGCCGGAGAGTTGTATAGATATCTAGGAATGGAAAAGCACCGCATGCATGCGGTCTCGGAAGTCCGAGCAACTCTCTAGAGCGAGTATGTTAGGAGACTCCGGAAAATTTGGTCCTCCGAACTTTCCGGCAAAAATAAAGTCTCTGCTACTAACATGCTCGCTGTCCCAGTCTTACTGTACTCTTTCGGTGTCCTGAAATGGGCCCGAAAAGATTTACGAGATCTTGACATCAAACCCCGTAAGATTATCAATATGAATCGGAGCATGCACCCCAATTCATCAGTCGCCAGATTATACCTCTCCCGGTCCATCGGTGGGAGAGGTTTGCAGAGCTTGGAGCGGCTTCACGACCGTTTGGTCCTGGGTTTAACACACGAAGTTGTCAATTTCACTGCTGCCTATATCTGTTGCCCTCCGTAAAAGTCGTGGGTACTCTGTGGGGCCTCCGGGTGATCGAAACTATTCGATCACTCATCTGCTTTACATGGATGATCTGAAGCTGTATAGTGCTGATGAAGATCATCTACAGGCGGCCCTTAACATGGTAGCAGAGTACACTCGAGATGTCGGAATGTCTTTTGGGTTGGACAAGTGTGCGGTCGTACATCTGGCGCGGGGTAAGTGCTCTGATACGGGTGATGATGTCGAGTTAGTAGATTGGAGCGTCTTACGACAATTAGACGCCGGAGAGTTGTATAGATATCTAGGAATGGAAAAGCACCGCATGCATGCGGTCTCGGAAGTCCGAGCAACTCTCTAGAGCGAGTATGTTAGGAGACTCCGGAAAATTTGGTCCTCCGAACTTTCCGGCAAAAATAAAGTCTCTGCTACTAACATGCTCGCTGTCCCAGTCTTACTGTACTCTTTCGGTGTCCTGAAATGGGCCCGAAAAGATTTTCGAGATCTTGACATCAAAACCCGTAAGATTATCAATATGAATCGGAGCATGCACCCCAATTCATCAGTCGCCAGATTATACCTCTCCCGGTCCATCGGTGGGAGAGGTTTGCAGAGCTTGGAGCGGCTTCACGACCGTTTGGTCCTGGGTTTAACACACGAAGTTGTCAATTTCACTGCAGACGAGGATGACTTTCTTATGCAAATTGTTCATAAACATGAAAATGCGCATAGGGGGTCATTCGTGTATAAGGCAGCAATGTATGCGGCAAGAATCCTTGGTCTTGGAGGAATAAACGCTCTTATGGAACTCCGAAGGGAGGAATTTAAGAGCGTCATCAGGAACGCCGAGGAAAAACTACTCCTTGGTGAATTGATGGACAAGTCCATGCACAGCGTGTTTTTTAAACACGTGCGTGATCATGGCTTGTCCACCCAGCTGACGTTTTCCTTCTTAAAGTCAGCTGGCCTGATGTCCGAGACTGAAGGGTTTATATTTGCCTGCCAAGATGGTGTCATTAACACTCTTGAGTACCGTAGTAAGGTGCTCCAGGTGCAGCTTCCGGACACTTCCTGTAGGAGGTGTAAACAACATCCGGAGACGCTTATGCACCTTTTGTCGGCATGTCCTGTGCTGGCGAGAGGCGCATACATCCAGCGTCACAATGCTGCGCTGAGAGTACTGTACTATTATCTTCGTCATTGCTACGGTATTGACGTGACACCAGTGCTGCCTTATCTGCCAGGAGATATTCCCCAGGTTGTTGAGAATGACAGTTGCAAAATATATTGGAACATGCCATTTCCAACAACCCGGGGGATAGATCACAACAAACCTGATATTGTGCTCTTCGACAAGGCTACTCGTGACATTTATGTCATTGAGTTTTCGGGCCCGGCTGAATATAACATCTCAGCCAAAGAAGAGCACAAAAGAGAAATATATCAGGATCTCCTGTTTGAAATTGGCAAACTTTACCCAGGTTATCGCGTTAAGCTTGTCGTCCTGATTGTTGGCGTCCTTGGAGGGATGGAACAGTCTTTTGTATCCTCACTTGCCAAAGTTTCAGCTTGTTCATCAAAAGCTGAGTTCTTGGCAGTCAGGATGCAGAAGGCTGTAATACTTGGTTCTCTCCGTCTACTTAGGGAAATGACTTTGGCCTGCTGTGATCACTAACCGCCTTGTTTTGCGGAGTGATCCAGCAGTAACGGATGGAGCTCAGGCTGTGCCCTCGGAGAGTCGGACTCCGGGGAAAACCCCCCTGAGCATAAAATAACAAAATAATAATAATAATAATAATAATAATAATAATAATAATAATAATAATAATAATAATAATAATAATAATAATAATAATAATAATAATAATAATAATATTAATAATAATAATAATAATAATAATAATAATAATAATAATTAGAGTAATAATAAAACTCTAATAAATCTTATAAAGTTATAATATCAATAGTTGGTAATTTTTCAAATGAGAACTGAAACGTTAGATATTCATTTTTATGAACAAATTATAATTCATCGTGATTCTGTACATATGATGCATCTTACTGCATGAAATCAACTCTTTTCTTTACTGTTAGAATTTACAGGCATTGCAATGTATAGATCATTTTCAATTCCAATTCCGAAGCACACAGAAATCAATTGATCAATAGATATTGATATAAAGTTGTTCATTCTTGAACATTTGTACAGGTAAGAAATTATATATTGTACATTTTGATCACCTTCCATCGTAAATACTCTTTTACTCGAAAGTTTTTCAATAATAGCTTGATGAACAGACACTTGATGATTCGGACAATCATTTTGATTCCTACATTGACAATAATTTAATTTTGTGATGCACAAAATTGAACCTAAATGATACCCTGTATTATCTCTGTATAAAATGTATGACGATGAAGTCTGGATTGCTCGCGTATATCGTTCAGAAACGTAGAGCTTGGTATTTTTCAATAGCCGTGAGTACTCCTCAATTTTTCGAGCTGGCAGTAAATGCCCTACAGCTTGCTCAACATAATTAGGAATTTTATAATCATCATCATATGTCTTATATGTCCCAATAGTATAACAACCTTCTTGCAACTTCTCACAAATTTCACTATTTTGCTTCCGTTTGAAACAAAAATCTTTCATTTTACCTTCAGGTAGCTGATCAAAAAATCTGTGAAGTTTTAGCTGTTGGTTGTGAGATCTTATTACTTGTGAATCGATGTGACGAGTTCCGTTGATTGCACTCAAATATTGTCCATTCAAATCTTCATAACCGAAACAGTCATTTGTCCATAAAGGTCCAAGAGTAAGTACACTTTGGGGTAAATGCACAGTCTGATGAATGTTGATAGAACAATTTTTTAAGCCATATATGAGCTCAAATTCTCGTAAAAATTTGTTTAAAAGATTAGATGCTATATCTACGTCAACATTGGTTATTGAATCAAAATTTAAAATTGAAATTTCAGCAACTAACAATGAAAAATGTTACAAGTACTCTCGTTGCATAATTTCCGTCATAACTGGCAAAGAATAGTAAAAAAACCAATTTTTGAGCTTAGATGCTTTCCAGTGTAGGAGATCATCAATTGTCCGAGGCATACGGTGAACAAAGCTGGGCGGTTTAATAGCAGTTAACCGTCTATTTATTATTTTTGATGTGTCAACCAATGAATATGGTTCATTTCTGTTGCTAACATCAAACCATAATGATAATAGTTTTTTTACTACACCACCAAAAATGCAATGCATTTGATCGATAGCAGTTCCAGCAATGAAATCAGGCATTAATTTTGACAACGCACAGGGTCCTTTGACACCCATGTGTGGAGAATCACTATTTAGAGCAATTTCTGCAAAGGTAAGACATGCATTTGAAGTTCGCATCTCAGGATCAGGTGTGTATGGGTAAACATGAGTATGGGAGCCTCTATCGTCTGTTAGGTGATAAGTTTCACCTGGCCATAAACATGATGGACAACCATAAGCACCCATGTAATACGTAAAATTAAAAAATTGGCATTTCGCTGGAAGGTCACATGTTCCCATTAGTAATACGGCTTTTATTTTTATAGTCTGGTCATTAGCTAAAATAATATCAACACCAGTAGATAATTTTTTGAATTGGTGATAGAATTTGTGAAAATAGTTATTAGCATTCGGTTTTTGTGGTCCAAACCATAATCCAATCATCAATAAATTTTCTCGCTTTGTCCGTTCTTCAAAAGGTAATTCGTTAATACTTAGGTTAACTGGCCACATGCTGACTCTTGATGACTTATAAACTGGTATGCCATCGGTGTACCATGTGAGAGAAATATTATTTCTGTCTGCTAAAAATCCACTGTCGATGAATCTCCGATATAAACTTCCTTTGTACACATCAGTTATATCATGGCTATTGTCTCTTGAACGAGCATGAAAACGATCCTGCACACATTCATAGAACCCTCGTCTTCTGTATAGTTCTCTTAATTGACTTTTTACAGGAACTTGGATGAAATAAGATTTTTTTGTAGACTCACAGTTTTCACACTTGTCATTTTCATTATTTAAATTTTTTTGGCAATTTTCGCAATAAAAATGCTTGGTTTTTTTTACTTTGCCTTTTTTTGAAAGAGAAAAAAATTTACGAAGCTTGTGTAGGCTGTTTCTGTAACTATTGACATTATCCTGAATGCAATGTAAATTAATAACATGAATGATATCACTCAAGCAAGCTTGAGTGACATTATGCCGAACAAGTAATGACAATATTAACGTCATACTTTGGCTAACAGTCAATGGCGCACCAGGATATAAAAGTTGCTCATAATCAAAATTTCTCTCATTTTGAACGTCTTCATCACCAGTATCATCTGATTCGGTTTCACTATCGTCTTCCGATTCAAATTCACTTGCATCTTCTGGTTCGTTTTCACGACCACCTTCTGATTCACTCTCACTACCATCTTCGGGTTCGTTTTCACGACCACCTTCTAGTTCGTTTTCACGACCATCTTCTAGTTCATTCTCATTATCATCATCAATTTGATCTCTATTAAATTCCTCTGGCCTTTCATGTATACACCTAACTTCTTGTACATTTTCTTCACCTTGAACCTAGAAAAAAAAAGTTTATTTTATTTATTTTCAAATCATTAAGTTCTGAAATAGATAAATAGAGTTTAAATTAAATTTATTAATATTTTATAGATTGATTTTCATGTGAGTTTATTTGGCATTGAAATTTAACTGACTATGATATGAAAATTAAGTTAGCTGACATCTGAAAATTTTTATAAATTTTTTTATTCAAAAAAGTTATTACAAAAAATCTGAAAGAAATTTTCATTTGTAAAAAATTTGAAAAACTGCAAGTGCAATCTTAAAGAAATATTTTCTAGTTCTATTTTGAGAAGTGAAGTAAAATAAAAAAATCAAGAATGTCGGCTAACTTCATTATTACGACTATGCTCCTACTATTTTATTATAAATTCAGAGATAAATATGTATATTTTACCATGAAAATAAAGTTAGCCGACATTTAAAAATTTTTAACATCTTTTTTCATTAAAAAATTAATTACAAAAGGATAAAAAAAACAATTTTCATTTGAAAAAAACTTTAAAAATTGTAAGTAAAATTTTTTAAAAATATTTTATTTGCTCTAATTTAATTATTGATAAAAATCAAAAAATTAAAAACGTCGGCTAACTTTATTTTCATTATTTTACCTGATGATCATCCAACTGCTCATTTAATCTGCCTATGTTGGCAATGTGGTCATCTAGTTGTTGGTTAAACTCATCATCATTGTCATCGTCACTTAGTCCATTATTAACGGCAAGATTTCTTAAATTATAAAGTCGCCGTTTTTTCGAATAATCGTGATGACTTTTTCTTGAATTTCTTCTCATTATTCTTATATTATTTCAAATTATTGCTCCAATAAAACGTATTACATCAAATACTATTTTATTACACATGTAAACATTATAATATAATGTGATATAATGCGTCATGTGTGAAGAAAATTAGTGCGCATGCGTTTTAAAGAGTATGGTAAGTCGATTTGTTATATTACCGACCAAGGTGCTGTTGACCTACAATGCCTACTGTTTCTCCTTGAGAGGTTTAATGTAGTAGCCATCTTGATCTGTTAATTGCTGAGTATTTGTCAACATTGAGATTGTTTAATATACGGAATCTTCGTTCTTTATTAAAATGCCGCGTAAATATACAAAGAAAATAGATAAAAACAAATACGTATTGATTTGGTGGATTGTGGATCGCCAGAAAACAATTACTGAGCTGTCTAAAATACCAAAAGCGAAACGGGTCATAAATGAACCGGTGAAGTTAAAATAGAATGGAAAAGACGGAAGTAAAAAATTTTACTTTGCAAAAATAATTGAATTTGGAGGTAAGTACTACTTCTTTGGTTGATAAATTAGAAAAAAAATCTAATCCTCATAATTTAAAAGTTGCATTCGTAATAATTAATCAATTATTGAATTCTTTTTACTTTGCAGCAACAATCGAGGAACTGGAAAAAATAAGGTTAGATAATAACGGATGTATATGCGATGATACGGTTAAAATGTTTTCAGAAACCGTACTTCAGCAAAAAAAGGTACTGGATACATCTAAAAAAATAATCAAGGAATTCGAAAATAAAAGCAAAAATAACCTAGAAAAAGTGATGAGTCATCAAAAACCTATTTTTGCTACTGACAATCCGCCGTTGTCTGAGAATAATAAAAAAAAATAAACAAATTTAAAGTAACAAGTGTAAATATAAAATCTGATCAAAATAGTCATATATTTTCTGAGAAAATACCAGCAAAATTACCTAATGAAGAAAGTACTCGTGCAAGTGTTGATATTGATGAAACCAGATATGCTGCTGTCAGCAGAAAAGACAAATTTTTGAAGAAAATAATTTTGATCGAATTCAATATCCTCACTCAAATGATTTAACCAATTTGAATATTGGTCAGAATCATGATCAAGCTTCTCAAAGGAGTGATTTTTTATCCTCGTTTTGGAATGATGATTATCTTAACGATTGGACAAACCAAATTAATGAAACCATAGATATTTCAAACTCTCAGAATTCAGCATGTAGTCAAACAGCTGATTTTATGTCATCAAACTTATTAGAATTGGGAAGTTTACATAATGAAACACGTAATACTTCAATAATGCCATTTCCATCTGATTTAACGCGAGAAACGGAAAGAGGAAAACAAAATGGTGCTCTATTCCGACCTTGGGATTCATCAGCGGTTACCAACGCTATTTCTACTCCGACTAGTAGTTTGAGATCAGCTAATGAAGAATTAACTTTCGAATCACCAATACCGGTTGAGAATGACATTTATATTGGTGAATCAAGTAATTTGAAAACTATTGAGAAGACATCAAATGTTGGATCATTAGTTGCTTTTTTAAAAAATGAAGGTTGGTTCCTTTTTTTGGAAACTTTTTTTCTTGGAAACTTTTTTTGTTGCCAGCTTTTTCTATAAAAATTAATTAATAACTATTTATTTTGACTCAAACTTCAACTAATCAATATTTAATAATTTATTATTCTCTAATTTTTTAATAGTTTATAATAAATACACAGTGTGAACAAAAATTGTTTTTAAATAGTAAATTAAAAATAATAGTGAGTAAAATTAAGCGAATAATTGCTCGACAAAGTCAGCAGCAAAATAAAAAATTTTATTTTCTCAAATTGTAGTTGACAGTTATAGAATCATGAAAAAAATTCTGATAACGATGATATTTTGTTTTATTCAAGGGTTATTTTGAATCTTTCTGACATAAGATTTTACTTATTACGATTTTAATTGCTAACTCAAAAAAATTTATTTATTTTTTTCATCAATTAGAAAAAAAAAATTTACTTTCTGAAATAATATTACTTAAAATTTAACAAGTAGCTTATTTTAATTATATCACGTTAATTGAATTAAACTTTATTTCTGCAATTACTAATTATCATTTAACATTATGTATCTTGGCGTAAGTAATTCAATAAATAATTATATTCAATTTTTTATAACCGTGCTCTAAAATAATCTACACTTGTTCATAAATCAATTATAATTTCAGTGAGGGAGACTGACGTACACTTCATTCGGATGCTTGAACAAGCTGTAACTCGGGCTTATGAATCGAACCAAAGATATAATCGCCAATCATCTAAAACATTTGATGTAAAAAGATTTAATATTGAAATGTCAAAACATTTTTATATCTATAATCTCTGTAAACAATTAATTTTTCTGTATTTTTTACAGATACCTCAATTTTATACCCAACCCGGAGAACATATGGTACACTTCAAATTTATTTTAAAAATTACTCTCATATATTTAAAATTAGAAAATTTTGAACTAAAAGTATATAAATGAAAAAAAAAAAAGGAAAATTAATTATTTTATACACGTATTTTTATTAAAGGAGCTATATTTGAAAAACTAGTATCAACTCTGAACTGATTTTTTATTTGTTATATCGTTCAGTTTTGACTCATAAAAAACATTAATAACTATAAATTGGTTTAATCTCACAAGCACAATTATAACACTTTTTAAAAATTTTTTTAGGTTGAAATAGCTCCCAACTCCAAAATTTACTTCCCTTTAAAAGTGAAGAAAAGAATCGAGGAATCTAGTAAGGATGAAAATGGCAGTTATAATTGGGACACAATCGTTAGATTAGCGTTGAAAAAAGTGTACGATGATAACATTTCTAATTATTCAGCTGTAGGAAAAGTAAAAGAATCTCGTGCTAATGTTTATCCACAAATTGACAGGCGTTTGTACAATGCAATATTTGGTAAGTCTGATGAATTTCACCATTCATTTTCTTTTCTTTTTTTGTACAAAAAATATTAATATAAAAATTTCTGTTTTATAGACTGGGTTAAGACTATGATAGGGACTGAAAAAATAATTACTAAAAAAATGTTCAACAGCAATATAAATAAATTTTCTAATAATAAAAGGGCAAATGAAAAGACAATATTGGATTCCTTGAAAAAAATTGAACAGCCCGATGCAAGTAAGATATTCTTCAATCAATTATAATTATTTATAGATATTTACCCACATGTCTACATATCTGTAAAGGTCAATTTGTTTAGCTGAAAATTTATATGCTTAATTACTGTCCTGAACAGAAAAAATGCATGGTAAAGTATCTAAGTAATAATTCATTAATTTTATTTTACTTTTGCTAGTCACTGAAGATGATTTACATTTTTTCAAAAAAATCGTTAGAGTTGTGGAGGAATCACATACTCTGCAACAAAAAGAATTTTTGCCTTAACCTCAAACACATCAGGTATTTTTATGAGTTCTCACCTTCATGCTTACATATATTTTTATTACATCTTTATACATAACATTTAAAATATCTTCAGTTATTTGATAAGTATACTCAACCAGCGCCATCCAAAGTAAAAATCAGTCCTAACTATGAGATTTACCTTCCAAAAAGCACTTATATGTATATTGAACGGAAGGGTGAAATCAGTAGAGAAAAATATGATTGGAAAATTCTCGTGAAAGAGACCTTACTAGAAATTTATGGTAATGAGTTGACAAATTATAGTGCCAAAGGAACTCGTGGTGACTCGCCAGGAATCAATGTAGAACTTTATCGGGCATTATATGGTAAGTAAAAAATTAAGTAGAAATTTGTTTTTTTTTTTTTTTTTACTACTAGATAAAAAATTAAAGCGTAACAGTTATGGAATGCAAAAATACGGGTGCTTTTTGAAAATTCTAAATTTATTTCATAAGATCAATGATTTTGCAATGCGGTCCAGAACTTTATCAAGAATTGAACTTAAATTGGTTTTGTTTTAATTTTATTACAAATTATCTCAAAACTTCAAATGTGTGGATTTTGACACTCATTACAATTGAAAGATTTTTTTAACATAATACAGTCAACTCTCGATAATTTGACACTCGTTAATTTGAATCTCTCGATAATTTGAAAATTTATCCGGTCCCTTGAAAAATACTCGATAAATTGAATAAAATCAATGATAATTGATCCCTTCGGTAATTTGAAGTTGAAAAAGTATTATCTTCCCTACTCTCTATAATTTGAAGCGTTTATCATGCACATACTTGTCGTTTGTTTACATACATGCACAGACTTGTCAATTGTTTACATAAATGAGGTATGAGTAAGTTCGCATTCCAGTCTTCTTTGAAACGTTAATGAGTCACGTTAATGTTCGATTTGTGCTATTAAAACGAATCCAAGAAAGAACAAATGTCTTTCCATAAGTGAAAAAAAGCGTGTGATTCAAGCTGTGGAGGATGGACAATTTAAAAAAGATGTTGCTAAACAGTTTGGTATTTTACCGTTGACATTGTCAATGATTTTGAAGAAGAAAGATTACATTACGGGAAGTGCCTTAATTGCGAGTAGAAAAAGATCACGCCAGGGAGAATTTCCTCGTCTTGAAGAGTGCTTGATTAAGTGGATTCATCAGTGTAGAGGGCAAAACGTTCCTATCGGTGGTTGTATGTTGAAGGAAAAAGCCAAGTCTTTTGCACAGTCTTTTGGAATTGAAGGATTTGCAGCAAGCGAGGGTTGGCTCTCAAATTTTAAAAATCGACATGGCATTACATTTAAAAAAATCTGTGGAGAAAGCGCCAGCGTTGATAATTCCATTTGTTCTCAATGGATTGACAAATTAATCCAGCTTCTGAATGAGTACAATCCAAGGGACATATTCAACACAGACGAAACCGGGCTTTTTTATAAATGTCTTCCTAATCATACTCTCACGTTTAAAGACGAAAAGTGTCATGGTGGAAAACTCAGCAAGGATAGATTGACCGTTCTTTTAGCTTGCAATTGGGACGGTTCTCAAAAATTGAAACCACTTGTTATAGGAAAATCTGCGAAACCACGCTGTTTTAAAGGAATTAAATCGCTGCCCACAGCATATAGATCGAACAAAAAAGCGTGGATGACAACAGAGTTATTTAATGAATGGCTCATCTCAGTGAACAGTGATATGTAAAAGGCAAAACGCAAAATCTTACTGTTTCTGGACAACTGCACTGTGCATAATAACCCACCCCAATTAGACCACGTAAAACTGATTTTCTTTCCTGCCAACACCACATCAAGACTGAAACCATTGGACCAAGGCATTATTCAAAATTTTAAAACTCTCTACCGTAGAGAAATTATTTTTCGTGTGCTGGATAGTATTGAAAAAAGTGAAAAGGAAAACATAATAGTTTTGACCGCGATAATCATGATTGATAAGGCCTGGAAAAATGTCAATCCAACTACCATTTATAACTGCTTCGGAAAGTGCGGATTTAAGAAAACCGGAAATGTAGAACAGTCATCAGAGCCACCCAAAATTACAAATTCTGGCTCAGAATGGGGACTTCTACCTGACTGTAGGGAATTAACATTTGAGGATTATACTCATGTTGACGATGACATCAGTGTCTACGGTATACTAACTGATACCGAATTGATGAGTATGGTCTCTCTAGACGAGGATGATGAGAAAGAAGATGAAGAAGAAGAACCGCTAACTCCAGTCACATTGAGTGAGGCAAGAAAATGCCTTACTACTCTACGCTTCTACGCCCTTGGAACCGACACAAGTGACGATTACTTTGCAGCTCTCACCACTATCGAAAATTCTTTGGACAATGATAAACTGAAGTCACTCACTCAAAAAAAGATTACAGACTTCTTTTCGACATAAAAATTTGTGAATAATTGTTATAATAATTGTTAATACATAATAAGAATATATAAATAATTAGTAACAAATTTTGATCAAATTCTTATTTCCTTCAGTCGCCCCTCCCCCTCGTGGTTATTCAAACACTTGTTATTTTGAACTCTTGATAATTTGAAATTTATCTCTGGTCCCTTGAGTTTCAAATTATCGAGAGTCGACTGTATATGTATTAATATACATATTTAACTAATTTTTCAAGGGTGAATTATAAAAAAAAAAGTCTGTATTAATTTAAATTTCAAATATTGAGCGGTTTTTTTCTTTACTTTGCGGTTTTCTCGTAAAGTCGCTGCGCTTTCGTTGTGAGCACTTCTGGCAGCCCTGCTACCGTGACTTTAGAAACAGCGTTAATTCTGTTCTGTGTTGCAGTCAATTAATCAAACTGATATTTTGGATTAATAAAATAAATAGTGGCATGAAAAATTTATGACTGATCTATTAACATTTATTATCTTCAACAAATGTATGTATCAAAATTTCTGCATATCGAGTCTACTGAATATTAAATTTTTTAAAAACATGGTAAGTTATCAATATTGATCCAACAATATGAATGTAAATGCATTATCTACTTTAAAAAAGTAATTCATCGAATTTATAATATGCTTGCTAATCAAATAACGTTATTTTCACATATTATATCCTGATATTTTCTATTCTACTTACAGGCTACTGAAACGTTTAATTTTGAAGGTATCGACCGAACTCTATTAGATGACATTGCTACCGAATTTGAATGGCAAGAATCGGATGAAAGTGACGACGAAGTTTTATAAGATTTAAAAAATTTTGACGACTCTAACTCGTGTTGTAAAAAGACGACCTATTCAGCGCCCACTAAAGTTCGGAAAACTGACAATGTTAATAATGACGATTATGATTTAGGGAGAGATAATGTAACCAAATGGAGTAAATTTTCATCTGAGAATATTAGTCAAGATCATCCAGATTTACTATTTGAAACAGCTGGTCCATCAACTACAGCCTCTGAAGTTAAATCAATTGATGAATGCTTTCATTTGTTTGTTGATAATAAGATTTTAAAACTCATAACTGATAACACAAACTCATATATCATAAATATACGTCATCGGTACAGCCGAGATCTGGACTGTTATGAAACAAGTGTTGATGAAATTAGAACTGTAATCGGTCTTTTTTTATTAATAAGTCTATTTAAATCAAAAAACCAAAATTTCGATGAATTGTGGGAAAAAAATGGGTTAGGTGTGGATGTTTTTCGTCTAGCAATGAACCTCAATCGTTTAAAGTTTTTGCTACGTTGTATGAGATTTAACAATAGTATTGATCAAAGACCATCTAAAGAAAAAACTGATAATTTAGCTGCAGTTAGAAATTTATTTGAATTGTTTATCGCTAATTGTCAAAGTAATTTTAAAGTTGGATCTGATATGACAATATATGAACATATCGTTGAGTACAAAGGAAACTGTCCGTCATTTAAATCTACCAACCCAGAATCACCACGTTATGGAATGAAAATTTATACCCTTGTTGATACTTGCTTCCATTTTATTTTAAATATGAAGTTTTTTGTACAGAATGGAACAAACAGGTCTAAGGATCAATTAAATAGTACCGAAAGCTATGTACAGCATTTAACCAATGGCTTACAGTGTAATTTACTTTTAATGGATAACTTAGCCTCTTTTTCCCTTATAAGTAATCTGCTAGCAAATAATATTACTGCTATCGGTAAACTTAATGGCTCTGAACTGGAAATTCCTCGAGATTTTCCGAATATTTTTAGTGAAAATCAAACGCAATTTTTTTATGGATGTCAGAATAATTTTATACTTTCATCTCATGTTGATGATAATAAGAAAAACATGGTTATTCTGTCAACGGTCCATGATATCAAGACTGATAATAATCGCAACAAAAAGTTAGCTAATCAATGTTACATAAACGCAGCTTATGCTACAGAACAATTAAGAGAAATGATTTCCGAAAATTCTATTTCACGAAGGACACGACGTTTTTCTTTAAGAATTTGGTTTCATTTACTTGATGTTGCGATCTTTAACAGCTTCATTATATATTCAATCGACAATAACGTAAATATTCTACGAAGAAATTTTGTAAAGCAGTTAGGATTATCTCTTGTTAATGAAGCTATAAAACAGAGAGCAACAAATAGATATTTGCCTCGACAATTACGAGGAGATGCAGCACAGTTTTCAGGTTCCGATAGTTTTCATCCTAAATTATTAGAAAAGACTGATAACAAACCTAAACGCTGTTCTGTTTGTTTGAGATCAATAGAAATTAAAGTACGCACGTCTTGCTGTTCATGTAAATTGCCAATGTGTAAAAAGCATATAGAATCGATTTGTCAAA
Source organism: Cotesia vestalis (assembly GCA_000956155.1). Lineage (NCBI taxonomy): Eukaryota > Metazoa > Arthropoda > Insecta > Hymenoptera > Braconidae > Cotesia > Cotesia vestalis. The sequence goes on from JZSA01007387.1 coordinate 27,781, forward strand.
AATGTTTTTTCTTAGCGAATAATCAAGAACATCAGATTCTTTAAATATTTCGATTAATTGCATTCAAAGCACATTCGTGTGGAAATTATATAGATCATTTATTTCAATATACTGTGTTAAAAATAAATATCGTTACTTGTCTAGATATAAAAGCATGTGTTTGAATAATTTAAACTGACTTATTGATTATGTCTAACTTCTAATGATTATATTTTTATAAAAATACGTTTTTATACAATAAATACAGAAGAAAATATTTATGGCTACACTGAAAGAATTGATGTTTAAGTCATATATTAACTCGATATTTTTAGATATACATTTGTGTTTCTACTGTGAGATGACAAGTTAATTACAATAAATGTGATTGAAGTTTATTATACAATCCCTGCTATCATTAATTAAGCTCAGATTATAAACTATACCACAGTTAATTTCATTTTATGTAAGCAAACTAAATAACGACATTCTCGATATTTATTTATTGTCAAATAAATAAAAATCTCGATCGATTCTTGAGAAATTTTTATAAATTCAAAGTCTTGTCTATCTATTAATTTGTTTTTTTTTTTTTATTTAAAATTACAAAATATATACTCTTAATGGTTTCATTGTATATTAAATCATTTGAATTCTATATTTAGCAAGCAAATTAACTTAGCTATTTTCAAAAGAACTAAATAAAAAAAAATACTATTACATTTGGACTGCTTTATAATAATGCGCCGCTTATTAACTATGTTAGTTTGAATTTAATTTCTGTGAAATCATTAATGTCGACTGAGCATTTTACGATAGCTGATTGTAGTCTGGATTTTATTATATATGCCGCGTTCAAAACGATCACGCTACGTGAATTTAGATAGAATTACGGTCGTTTTGAACGCTTAGTGGAACGCGACTATTGCCGGCGCGGTTTTGAAATAATACAGTGAATTCATATGTGGAATTGACGAGTCGTGACATCTAACGTGCCTTCTGATACTAATAACACTGAAGAAAGATAGCACTAAAAATTGTTTCGATAAATATCTCAGGAAGAGAGAAATAAATAGAAAAAAGATTGAGAACCTTCTCAATCGTCATATTTTTTAATATAATATTAATTCCATCTTGAGCTGTTATAATCTAAAATTTACGAAATTGAAACTAAGTTCAATAAAATGTACAGATTAATTTATGCAACCGACAAAAAAAATTATAAAATAATTAAAAAAAGATGTATTTTATCAGAAAAATACAAAAAATTAGCTGTGAGTGGTAAGTATCCAATAATTTTCAATAAAATATCTGGGAATTTTATGCATAAGAACTAAATTATTAGAACGCAACATATTAAAAAAAAATAATTACTGGGCATCATCGTATTGTAGATTTTAAGTTCTTTAATCTTCTAAGTATATTGCTAAAAATTTTTCTTTTGTACAGATTTTCACATTCTATCAACTATATGCGATACGTTGAATACTGGTATGCCAATAATAAAATTAAAACGTATGAATGAATACAAAAAAGATGAAATATTATCAAAAAAACAAAAAAAAGATGTATCAGATATTCCAAAAGAAGCAGGTTCTTCCCTAACAGATTCACGTTATGATATTCGGCTACCAGTGATACCTATTGAACGTTTTGATGAAAATTATCTTCCACCGTCATTATTAGCTAAAAATGCAAATGAATTATCGAGTATCAAAAAATATGTCGTAATGGTGGATTCAGGTTTTAGTCTCGAAATGGATCCAAGTTTTAATGAAAATAATTCTGACTCAGACAAAAAATTCGAGCTACATGACAAAAAATCTCAATCAGACACAAAAAAAGCATCAGTAAATACTAAAATTTGTTATTCTTTTTTTTTTCTAAAGTAAAAGTTTAAAAATTATGTAGGTAAAAATAACTTGTTGGTGATTTTCAGATTATACCTGATGAATACACTGATCAAAAGTCTAAAGATTCTCTATGTATATTAGCTGGCGCAAACGTTATAAATGTTAACAATAATAAATGTTATGTTTCAACTAGCTGTCATGTGACTCCCGAGAAAACGAGTATACAATCTAAATTAAATTTTGACATAAATAAAGACAAAATAGAGCTAAACGGTATGAATTAAAATAAATTGGATGATCTCCATAGAACTGTGATTCCGAACAACATGGTACAAAATTCAAAGGTAAGTTATTTTTTAATTATTACGTTTAGTTAAATTAATTCAATGCCAATTTAAAATTTTTGTAATTTTCCGGATTTATAGGAAGTGTTTAGTGATTTAAATCATTTAGAATTGGGTGATCACCTAATAAACCAGGATATAATGATAATTGATTGTAATTTTGAACCTGAAGATGTTGGTTTAGTTTCAGAAAGTTTGGTACCAAATAATGAGGTTAGTTAATATTTATTGACTTTTTTTATTATGCTATTCGAATGACTAAGATTTGAACTTTTTCATTCGAATATAGTTCTTTTTTTTATGAAATTCTGTTATTTTTTGACCACATAGATATTAAAAAGTGTCGAAGATGCCAATATTATAACGGTCTAAGATGAATTAGCTGAGTTAGATCTAAACTTGAATTGTCATGAAATAAACCAAAAATCGATGATTCTTTGTGAAGCTAATAATATTATTGTTTCTAGTGAAATTTCAGATCATCAAAAAGTTTGTTTAAAAATTGTTTTGGCTAAATTTATGATAATCAATCCTATAATCTTTATTATATAATAGGCAATTTGCACTTATGATTTAACATTTTTTTCCTTACTAACTATGTGATCATTATGATTTGACAATTTTTTTGAATCAGTAGTGACTATAATTTTGTATTTGCTATTTGAGATAATATTTAAATAATTTATTTAGCTATGGATTCCACAATTATCTAATGGTTGAATTTCGCTATTAAAAAAAAAAATTCGATCGTGATTAAACAATTCGTAAGATTAATATCCACTTAAAATTCATTATATATTTTACAGAGCAATTTTGATAGAGTTTTTCAAGAAAAATGCAGCAATTTGCCAACTGAAAGCGACGTTACTTCTGCACAATTCGTATCACCGGAAGATGAATTAATAGATGCAGTTATTATCCCAAGTATTAATGAAACAAACATGGATGATAATGATTTGTCAAACTATGAGTCCGTTTACGAGGTTTGTGATTTTATATTATCATTTGCATTACTAATTTATTAAAAATAATTAAATGTAAATTATAAATTCACTGTTTTTGTTTGTTTGATAGATTTCTGATCAATTAGAAAATATTCTCTCATGTCAATTAGAGAGTGAAACTGTAGAAATTATCCGGAACTACTCAGAAGATAATGATAATGATGATAATTTATCAATTCCACGTCTAAGAGATCGCCCACCAATAAATTTTGGCAAAAATATTAATTTTTCGTCAGAAAATAATTCTACCAATAAAGAGAGCAGTGACATTGACTTCGATCCGAACAAAATATCACATTCTTCTACATTATCAGAAGATTCCTAATCAAATCTACAAGTCCTTGAAACAGTAAATGATAGAGGTATAGCAGCTGAAAATTCACCTGTAAATGTACTCTCATGTGCATCACATCTACAAAATATAATTATTTGTAACTCAACATTGATCAAGATTACACTGCTATCGAAAGGATCTTGTGATAGTTCTAAATTGAAAGCCGAAAGCAGTATTATTACTGATAAGTCAGGAGTTGTCATTGCACAACCGCGTTGGAAGAAAAAATACTTTTGTATTCATTGTCACAAGTTAATTGTTAAATTACCGAGACATATTGAGACCAAGTATAAAGACATTGAAGAAGCGCAACAACTTAAAAATACACCAAAAGGTTTGTAACATTTGTGAAAATTTTCGAATTTGCGAGTTAAATTTATTTTCATTATATTTGCTTTAAAAGTTTAATTTGAGAGAGCTGGATGACGTTCTAGAAGTAGCTAAATGTCAACCACCTATTTTTATGTTTTTTAACGATTAATGTTGCAAATAATTTTTACATTTAACTTACATTCACTTTTAGTTAATAATTATTGTATTTTAAGTGAATGTCAATTCGAAATCAATACTAAATATAAATATCTCTACTTATCGAGAGTGTAAAGTATATAACCTTTATGATTTCGATTCTCTTTAATTAAACTTTTGCAATAATAAAAATGAAAAGTATTACTTGTAACTCAACTATTAAGTAACAATTCAAAAAGTTACATTTTTACTGCATTTGATTAAGCATATTATGATATATAATAATATAAATATATCCGATTCTAACTTTTTACACACGATATAATAAATACGTGTCGCGAACCTGGGAGTCATATTTTAAGATTTTGATGGACGGTAAATCGCTGGTTTATCTCTGTGACATACCCAGAATATCTATCATCTTATTATTGAGCGTGATAAAATAAAATAATAAAAATTCTGAATATAATAAAAATTTTATCCTTAAATTTTTACAGTATTAAATATTGTTGCTTAAAATATTCACAAATATTTTTTTACGCAGGTACTCAAGAAAGAAAAAAATTGATCTAAATTTATAGAGACAATGGTCGAACTATGCACAATACTAATCCTGAGTATAATACTGGAAAGTTATTAGTTAGTCGTCGTCCAAAATCAGATAATAAATCTGCTGAAGACTATACCACTTGTCCAAAGTGCCTTAAAACAGTAACAAAATCAAACTCTTATAAACATTTTGCTGGGTGTATAGGTGCTAAAACAAATGGAGCACACTCTTATGAATTCCGTGGTCGCTACGTAAAAGGGCGTGTTCATGCCAATGCAAGTGATATACTTAGTTTAGTGATTTTTCCTGTATTCCAAGAAGACGCAATTGTACGCTTAATAAGATATGACTGGTTATTAGTTTTGTATGGCAATAAATTGTGCATAAAACATACCGCACATTACCAACATAATTTGATTCGAGCTAAGTTACGACTTGTGGGACGTTTATTATTTGCAGCAAAAGAACTAAACCCTCTAGTAGAAGATCTTGAGTCTATTTTTGCACCGGAATTCATTGATACGATAGTAAAAGCTATAGAAGTAGTTGCAAGAATAAATTGTTTGGAGAACGATTGTGGTGCACCGTCTTCCGCTTTAAGCTTGGTAACTTACTCAAAGCATATCAGTAAAATTTATGAAAGTGAGCTCGCGAAAAAGAATGATAAAGAAGGTCTAGACAGAGTTATGAGATTTAGAAAGGTTTACAAAAATGAAATGCCAGATTCCATAAATAAAATCGCCGGAGAGGCTCAAAGTAAGCTATTAAGACAAAAAGTAGTTTTATTACCAATTACTGAAGATATTCAAAAGTTGATTAATTATTTAAAAGCTGAAATAAAAAAATGTTTTAAAATCTTGAAACATTGCTTTAACTTGCGAGAATGGTTGAATGGTTTGAAATTCGTATCTGCCTATATTCTCGTTTTCAATCGTAAAAGAGTAGGTGACATCCAAAATATACTTTTAAGTGATTTAAATAAGATTGAGTGTATTGATAGAGAAGCTGATCGAGAAGAATTTAATTTATTGGATGACACCGGTAAAGCAATAGCCAAAAATTTTTTCAGAATAGCTATAAGAGGCAAAAGAAATCGTACAGTAGCGGTAATTGTTGGTGCTGATATACTTAAACAAATCAATATTATAATAAGACACCGTCTCAGCGCAAATGTACCTCCGAGGAATGAATATTTATTCGGATTACCGAATAATATTGATAACCGCATAAGGGTGGTTAATATTTGCAAGGAAATGAGAATTTTGTCTATTGATTGTGGTGCAGAAAAGCCAGAATTACTTCGCGGAACTGGATTACGGAAACATGTAGCAACAAAATGTATTGAACTCGAGTTAAATGACAAAGCCCTCGGAGATGTTGTTAATCATCTAGGTCATTCTGAAAAAATACACAAAGATTTTTACCGGCAGCCAATTGAGTCTAAAACAATAGTCCAAGTGGCAAAAGTTTTGGAAGCTGTACAAGGTCCACTTGACATTGAAGATGATGAGGATATCGTCGATGATGTTAGTGATTTTATTGTAATTCCAGATATAGTACGTGAAAAAGAGGCAAATCGAGATTTTGACGATTTCTCACAACCATCCTGTTCATATGTTATGAAAGATTCTGATTTGAACCAATCTAGTTCTTCCACAAGCAAACCAATTCAAGTCGAGTATGATTTGTGTAATGAAGATCAGTTTTCTGGTGAAAATACGGCAAATCCTGAAAGTAATAACTATGATTATACTGGTAAAACGAAAATAAACAAAGCACCCGAAACTGGTAAATCATCTTTCAATTATTTCACTTATGATCAAGAACGTTTCATATTACTTAGTTTTAAGTTGTTTTTATTATTTATTTATGGACTAATTAATTTAATTTTCAGAGAGACATCAGAAGAAGCGCTGGACGCAAACAGAACTTGATGTTGTTTTTTCGGCATTCCAGCATCATTTGCAAGCTAAAACCTTACCATCATTGAACGACATTGATGATCTTCAAGAAAAATATCCTTGTTTGCAAGGTCGGTCCAGAAAGTCAATCAAGACCTGGGTCTCAAATCAAATAAAAGAAAAACCAAAAACATCAACGAAGGCACTCAAAATAGTTGGTAATCAAACAGTACAGCTGGATGTGACTAAATATTTGAAAAAGAAAGTTCAAACTCCAATAGTAAAAACTGTTAAACTTTCGTTGCACCATTAATTGAAAGGATGGCTTCACAAATTAATCGATCTGTTACTACCTAATATTAATCATTTCTCTTGTGGTAAATATAAAATTTTTGATAATCTGATAACAATAATAATTAATTCATAATACAATTATTTTAAGTACATGAAATTAACAGCGAGATTAATTTAAGTGTACAATTAGTTTTTGTATTGTTATTACTTTGACAAATTATTGTAATACATTGTATGTGTTTATCTCGAACGTTATTCCTTTAATAATGTTCATGTTCTTTAACAGTGATTTGAGCAACATTCAAGAACTTTATTAGAGGATATTTTGAGGTTTGTCCTCATACTATCATTTGATAAAAAAAAAGATTGCTACAATTATTATTTTTTATATGTACTTATCTGTTAAACTTATGATTTCAAAATAAAGTAAAATTAGTTGAAAGATATTTTCTGAATACCTATATTCCGGTACGCTTTATTCCATTCACCGTAATTGCAACGTACTCACTAATTGTATGCAGGTAGTGATCAAGGTGTGATTGAACAATACGACTGAGAAGAAAAAATCACAGAAAATATTGAAGTTTATAATGAAATAAAATTTTTTGAAAGTGATAATATAAGTTAATCGTATTAGAATCATATTCAGTCAGCACATTGCTCATAATATTTTACCGATTCTGCCAACATGTTTGTTAGTGATAAAACACGACAAATTACTTGCTACTCTATCAATTTTACAAAATTCCAAAGCTATTTCAAAAGTTTTAGAAGTGAGATGTTATAATCAAAAAGGATTTAGATTCAGTTTCAGTTATAAGTTAAAATTCGCAACCATTTTCATTTTAATCTTATTCAGCAATTATATTAATTAGTAATAGTAACAATGATACTTAAAAAGAACGTACACTAATAAATTATGTTAGTTACAAAGTTATGACCAACAGTATCCTGATTTCAGGAAATTTATTTAAGAAAATTTATGCTAAAAAAAAATACATTAGATTTACCTTGATGTGTAATTAAACTGCTTACTCAGTAACATATTGGTAAATTTTATTATATTTCGAATTTTAAACTACTTTCAAAATGTTTTCATGAAAATTTCTTATAAAACATAAACATTTCTATTATTTAAATAATATTTATATGTTTTTATCAACTTCTAGGACCATTCATGAAGTTGCTATGACTTAAAGTTATTTCGTAGAACATATATAGATAAAAAGTTTATTGTCTGCTTTTATTTGAGATTTTAATAAATGTTATTGTTAAAATCTGAATAACTAATCTACATAAGCTAAGTTATCTGCAAATATTTTCTTATCCTATTTTATTGTATATCTAACTATTAAAACATCTCAGTCTTCAGTTTATGAAAAAATTTTAATTTAATTTCAAACGTACAATAACTATTAAACTTTTCTTTATGAAATCATATAAATAATAGGTTTCGATTTGTATAGCACTTCAGAATAAGAAAATTAATTAATAGTGACTGATGACTTCCTAACATCTTTATTTGTCTGTCGTTTTTTTCCATGCTTTCTGATATTTTTGTCTTTTAATAATATCTTCTCAGGTTTCTTCATACATTTTTTTGTGTGTGTAGGTAGAGTCGTTTTAGCGAGGTAAGCTTTGCAATAAGGACAAAACTCGAAATGACGAGCAGTACGATTGTAACCAGATTGTGACCTTCGACTGGTTATTAATGATCCTGTATTAAATATTTTTGATGTATTGTGAAGATGAGTCCCACGGTTGCGAATATCGGTTATGGCTTTATTTCTTTCAGCACTTCGTAGTGGGTATTTCATAAATTTTTTAACCTCAGCGATATTTGCATGATGTGTTTCTAAATGACGAGCAAACTTTGTTACCAAAATCTTACAGTAAAGACAGAAATACTGCTTAGAAACTATCTTTTTCTTGATTATAGTCTTTGAGACAAGGCGTGATCGCTGTACTTTTAAGGAGCCAATACTAATCTGATCAGAATTAGCATCAGAATCAGTATCAATAACAATCTGATCAGCATCAGCATTAGTATCAGTATCAATAAAAATCTGATCAGCATCAGCATTAATATCAACATTCGTATCACTATCAACACTAAGTTCATCATTATCAGTATTAACACTAAGTCTATCAGTATGATTGTCAATAAATAAAATTTCATTTCTTACTTTTGAATAATTATGCTCATAATTAAAGTTCAGCACATTAACATGTGCATCTTGGAGGTCTTGGGAGATTTTGCTTATGTTTTTATTCTTAATTTTATCAGTCGTCGGATCACGACAGGAATTTACGCATTCACTAAAAGAATTTTTCCGATTTTCAATTTCATCTGCACAATCAGTTATATTTACTAATTGATGACTGTGTTCTAATATTTCTGTTTCGACAGATGTCTCATGTAGCCAATCATCCTCAATTATTTCTAATAATCCAGATGGCAAACTTGGTGCACATGATGACCCACTTTGGTCCAAATCGTTTTTTCTTGACAGGTCAATATCAGACATTCGTATTTCAGGTACAGGATATGTACTTGATTTTAACGGTGTTGAGGTATTAATTTCTTGCTCCGAGAAAAATCGGTTTCCATCATTTATTTTGTCCATATTTTCAGTAGAACTCTGTAACTCCATTATGATACACTTTGTGTCTATATCTTTACCTGAAATAATATCGAAGTTATTACATAGATAAGATAAGATCAGCAATCCAAAATAACTGAAGATTAATATAATTTGGTTAAATTACGCGAGTTGCTTATACTGATAATAAATCGAGTGATGTTTAAAAAAGAAATATTAATATGATCATTCACTGCAGAATATTTTATGCCCTAAATAAACAAATTTTTGTTGAAATAAACTGAAATGTATATTAGTAGATAAGGAATATTTATGTTGAATAAAATAAAGGTTATCAAATGAAAAAGTTTAGGCGTTATTTAGTAATGCCATCTAGTGGCGAATTGACTAAGCGCCTTTAAGTAGAAAGTTTGAGATTAGTTATCATCGACGTGAGACTATATCTAAGTGTCACTAAATGGATTATTTTATTGATATTTCATTTTTCAAATTATTGATCAGATGATGCATGAGCTTGCTGATATTTTTTTTGTTGATTAAGGGTGAATAACATTATTTTATTATAATAACCTTAGCTATGAATTTCGATTTTTATTTTGCACCGTTTTTTGCAATGGTTCGACACAGAAGGGAATCGACAATAATTATAAAAAAATAAATTCTATTTCAAAAAGTACAATGATGGTTTTTACCCGACACAAGCCCAAACTAAGTTACGCGGCATTTTTATTTGCAATTGATAAAGTTAAAAATATTATGATTTATTTCCAAAGTTTTTAAATTCAAGTTTGACAGATATGTGAATTGACAATAATGATAGAGAACAAAATTCTCTTTAACAAAGTACTTGAGTAATTTTTATATCAATCTAGCCCAAACAACGTTACGCGGCATTTTTGGCAGGAACTTTACAAGTGAAAAATTATTATGATTTATTTTTAAATTTTTTAGATTCATTTTTGACAGATTTCTGTATTGACAATAATTATAGAGGAAAAAATTACCTTTAAAAAAGTCTTATTCATGATACTTTGAGGACTCTGTCCTCGAATTATCTTACCAAGTACTAACGATAGTTTGAGGACTGGCTTCAAAATATCTGTTCTCGCTGTAACGATAATTTGAGGACTGTCCTCAAATTATGCGTCACCCTATTTGTATAGAATGAGGACAAATCTCTGACGTATTGAATACTTTGAGGTCTATCCTCAAAGTAACAGTTTTCTTCATGATTTGAAAAATAAAAATATATAAATGAAAAATTTTGTTATATCTAATAATAATTAAAATTTATCAAGTCAATCTAATACAACATACTTTAATTAACGTTAAAGTTTCTATATAAATAAATTCATAAGGCCTAAAATTTTCAGAATAAACAAGTAAGTCATAAACCCCATACGACATTACTAAATAACGTCAAAGAAAATATAGATTGACTTCCACCGTTTTTGTAAAGAAAATATATTCTATAACGACGACTTTTTAGATTGCGATTAATTTGTAAGCGAATTTTTTATGAAAAGTTGACAGCATGCTTTCTTTTAATTCCATCTGCTTGAATTCATAAACGTATTGGGATCATTATAGGTTGATAAATCAGATCAGTTAAAATTATAATCAAACAAAAATCGTAGTTCATTTATTTCATGAAAAAATTGAAACGTTTCCATATAACTGCAAATTATTTATTATAATACTAATATTAAATATTCTACCTGAAACTGAGGGTATTGAAAGTCCTTCTGTTAGTATATCTTAATTAAATAAATAATAATTAATTTGAATATGTTAGAAGTTTATTAGAAACTTACTTACCTTAGTCGTTCTATAAAGATAAATTAATTCTTATGATATATTTACATTTTACTGTTTATTGAAATTCCATTTCACATTTTCAAGACATTTCATTTAATAATGATGTCAATCACACAATTTTTTCAGCAAATTAATATTTTGAATACGAAGGCCACAATATCAATCAAAGGAGATAAATGATTTTTGCATCACGTACGATTCTCGATAGATATTGTTGAAAAACTTCAAATACAGTTGTAAAATTGAAAAATTGGTAGAAATTAAACAATATAAATTTTACGTTCTATAACTGAGGCAAATTACCTATATTGTGAAATGCATCTATTTCATACATAGACATACACTGAGGAAAAAGCTCAAAATATGACCATTTTCTGAAAGCTTAATAATCGTGTGTATATACTATATTGAGTATAATCTAGTAAAGTTGATAGATCGTAGAAAATTATTAAAATCAATAAATAGTTAGTTTTTCAATGTTTTAAACCTATTTATGCAAGAATGACTGAAAATAATAGAAAAACTTGTAAATAATTAATCAGACAATTTTTTAATAAAACAGTCTGACAATAAAGCTTAACGATTTAGCTAATTAATGTATATTTTAATTGGGTGTTTATAGTGTAACACATATTTGATTATGACTGTGTTTAAATAAATAACAGAAATTCTTACTTAAAAAGATACTTTGAGAACAGTCCTCAAATGACTTTTTTCTGAAAGCTCAAAAGGGTACACATATTCTACAGATTATGAACTAATAGAATCGATCATTCATAGAAATTAAGTAGAATAAATGATAATGATGAAATAGTTCGTCGATATTTCAAACTTATTTATGCTAAAATAACTGAAGATACTAGAAAATCTCGTGAATAATTGATTAGATAACCTTTTAGTTAAATAGCCTGTAACAACAAGGCTAAACAGTTCAGTTAATTAATTTATATTATATTTGCATAATGTATTTGTAGTATGACACTTCTTCAATTATAGTTGTGTTTAGAGAACTATCGATGTTTCTGACTTAGAAAGATATTTTAAGAACAAATCTCACGGGTAACTTTTTTCAGAACTAAACGTATAAAAATTTAATATATGGAAGAAAAAGTTTGGAAAATCCTTAAGTGCATACCTCATACTTCATTTTATTGTAAATAAAAAATTCAAAAAACAAATTTTTTTTTAATATTTTATTTAGTTACGATTTTTTCAGTTTAAAAATATTTTTTTTGTTTGACGGGCAGAAAGCGTCAACTTTCGGCCCACTGCGCTAAACGAAGTTGCCACTTCCTGCCTTCGTCGAGCAAAAAAATAGTATACACTCCTCGGGAAGTAAATAAGAAAGCCTCAGATCACATGTTTGTTGACCTCGGCTTCGCCTCGGCCAACAATTACATGTGATCTAAGGAATTTCTTACTTCACTTTCTTAGGGTTGTAATAGACTATTTTGAAAGCATATATAAACAAAAGAAATCGGAAAAAAATTGAATCAATTCAAGCTGCTGCTTTTTTTTGGTTGATAGCGATACCTTTTATATTTCTAAAAATTTTTTAATTTTTTAATAATTTCTATTTCTGACAAAATCTGAAATTGGAGAATAATTTTATACTATACCGCATCTTTTTTTAAAAAAATTAGTCGGTAAGAATTGCTTAGTTATCAATTTTTCCAAAAATGCGTTATTTATGCTTTTAAAATGACGTATTATCTAAAACATTATTAAGAAAATAGTTCTATTAATGCATTTTAGAAAAAAATTGATATTTATAAATTCAATCAATGCATTAAAAAAAAAAAATAACTTTCGATCCTACAAATTTTATGATTGCAGTTTTTTTAAATTAATGATCAATAGCAGTCTTAGCCTTAACCCGAAAAAAAATTTTAAAACTCGCGCTTCGAAAGTAGTGTTACTTGCTGGACGTAATCCAAAGCACCACATAGATGACTTGGAGCGCCCACATATGGTGAAAAGTTTAAGGTTTTTTTTTTGTTATGTTTTCAAACATAGGTTATACTGAAAAACCAGTTGATATTTAATTGATTCAATATCAACTAAACTACTTTAAATTAGACTGTCATTTTCGAAAGGACTTAGTTTTGGATAATATTGAAGCGTATAAAAACAAAATTGATGTTTTAAGGATAGTCCTCAAAGTATACGTTTTTAGCAAAGCATATTTTGGGAACAAATCTCGCATGAAGTAAATTTTTTAAGGACTGTCTTCAAACTATTATCTTTCATTATATCTTAAAAAATACAAGGATGTAAAAAATCGTATCAAACAATAAACAGAGAAAAAAAACATAAAATTCTGCTATAATTAAGTGGCGCCATAATTCTACGGTGAGGAAAAAAAATGAACGATGAAAAACGTATATATAGATATACAAATGCCCAGTCATATTTTAGTTTTTTATTTATGATAATTAAATAATAATGAATTAAACGCTCATATTAATTGGAAAACAGCGCCTTACGATACTTGTGACGATAAAAAAAAATTATTCCGGTCCGATAATTTTTAAACTAATTTCCCTACCATATACACGGATCCATAAGGACAGACACACAGATGTCCAGTAAAGATTATTTTTTTTCTTATTAATTACTATGTATGTTAAACAAAATAACTGTAACTAAAATGTAATTGATGTGGCAGACAGTTTATCTAACTTAATATAAGTGCATCTATATTATCCTCTAACTGCGATATAAATGAAAAAAAAAAATCAATTTCAGTTTCGTAAACACTGCGTTTTCAAGATGTTGAGAGTAGAGCCCAACTGAACGCTTCGCTTATGAGGCGTGCAAAATTGATCCGAACAAAAATAGTTTTACCGTAAACATCGCGCCAAGTTCAAGTCATAAAATTGTTGAAAAACAAAGAATATTTATTTATTCTCTACAGAAAGAGATATGATCTGATATTTCCATATATCGATTTTGACAGGTCCTAATATAATCTGATATAAAAATTGACCATGTCAGGCCAGATCAAGCCTTACCAAGTTGATATGCTCATATTAGGCTTGATATTACTTGATATAGTTTGATAAGTAGATGTAGAATTTTTTTATGTCCTGATATAATTTTATATTAGTACATATGGCTAGATCTGAAATCGGTCTACATACGATCGTATTCAAGAAGATATGTTATTGTTCAAAATAATAGATATTTTTTTAGCACACGCTACATAAATATTTTTGTTTATCATATCATTTAATATTAAATTTAGATCACGATTTTAGCAATAAAATTATAAAGAACAATAATTATTTTTTTGTTATAAATAATCTTAATTACCAAAAAAAAATTTTATAATTTTTAAAGATAAGTTCCTTTTAATATCTGGAAAAGAATAATTTATTTATACTACTTTTTATTTATTGATTATTAACAATTGCGATCAAGAATAAAAGTTAATAATAGACAATAGTTTAAATCAACAATGAAGTAAAAATACTGCTTTTGTAAGACTTCATGAAATTTTAAACACATCTTATAAAATTTCAATGTATTCTGATCTCTCTTGTGTTTTATTTAAAATCTATCCAATTGAGTTTGTCATATTGTACGTAATGTAGACCAGTGGACATCGGACAGGACTGACAACCAAGAAGAGTCGAGCAAATCGAATTCGCAACCATAAAGCACCCAGAATTTTTCATCAGATAATTTATTCCCAAATTCTCTGGAATAGCCAGAATTCCGGTGTTTTCGATTTACGATTGAAAAATAATTTTTTTATAGCATGACTTGGAAATAAAATTTGATAATTCTATCATTTTACCGCGTATACATTATCTGATGTGTCCATATGAGGACATATATATTCTGATATGACCAATTTTCATGTCAGACCGTATATCGTCTGGTATAGCCGATTTTTATATCAGACCATATCAGACCTGATATAGTCTAGTAAAAATATTTTATCAGAGGCAAAAACGGTAATCAAATCTTTAATCCATGGCGAGAACTTGATAAATTTTAATGAAGTTTTATAGAAACTGTATGAAAATAATGCGTTTTATTGGCGTACATTCATTACGTAGAAAATTCGATAGATAAGTGATTCAAATTAAATTTTTCTTCAATCATTGCATGTAGCCTTTAAATTCAATTAAATCTGTATTACAATGAAGGTAAATTACCCAATGTCTCTGTATATCTATACCAATATATAAAGAGCCAGTTTTTTGTCTAGTTTTAGTGTGAAAATCACTAAACGGATAGACGTGGAAATTATGTCATGAGATGTAGTGTGTTTGGGAGGAGGTTTCAGTGTATCATATAGTAATAATTCCATATTTAAAACTTAACTTATTCCAATTTGGAAAATAGTAAATTTTCTGTATTAATTTATTTCATTCGATTTTCAGTTGTGCAAAAAAAATTATGAACTATAGTTCCTGTGAGCTTAAAATTGAACTGACATCTTTCTTCTTAAATTGATGAATATTTTAGGAAATTTGACTTCTATAACTTGGTCTTTATTTGATAAATAATTTGTACTTTGATCATTTTTCAACGTGAAAAAGATTACTTCAAATGAAAGCGACAATAGAGCGTATTTATTTACATAAAGATTTTCAACAAAAATAGAAAAAGAACAGGATTTTTTGTTGTCAAAATATTTTCGAATCAAGAGGGATAATAATTTAATTTAATTCCTTTATACAATCTATGCCACGCGAAGCGAGCAAAAAAATGCTAGTAGCATCATGAATAAATAATGTAGGTTATCCATTCTCGATTTGCAGTTTGTGATTGCCTTTCATATCTTTAAATAATTATATAGTATTTCATAATATTCAAAAACTGTTTCTACAAAAATATACTTTGTCAACGGACCTAAAATTTTTACATTTTTCTTCAATTTCAATAGAATAGATAGAAAGAAAAAAATTATTGGATTAACTTTTTTTATGAACAAGTCAATTCTAAATCACCTTTATAACAACCAGCTATATGTTAATTATGAAAATCTTCATTGCAAAGTGAAGCTTTGAGGACGGACTCTAAAATATCATATAAAAAGGGAAAATTCATATAATTTTAAGACTGATTATTTTTAAAAGCATTTTAGAATGTTAGGAAGTTTGTTTAATGAATTGCATTTGACGTATATACTTCCATAAATGCTGAAATAATACTTATACTTAGTTCAATGTCAAATGCGATAAGAAAACACCCCACGCGTAGTTAACAGGATAACCGCAAATTGCGCATGCGCTTTAGAACCATAGGTTTATAGGTTTGGGTGATCTATACACCCCACGCGACGAGTAATGTGATACAATGGTGAATTTTGGTTAAACCAAAAAAATTATCGAATACATTCATTTTTATGACAATTTAAGAATAACGTATGCAATAAAAACATGACAACTGAGGAAGTCCGCAAAAGCCATACTGGATAAACATATATATATGTCGGATTAGCGTTGGGTTGAGAAGGGCGCATGCTATTATTATTATCTTGAGACATTTTATTATTTAAACACAATTTCTAGATGACACAAATATCGTACAACTTTATTAATACACAATTATAGTTTCTTGTAACAATGTTTTACTTATGCGTAGCACACACATACACACACAATGTTATCTAGTCACTACACTAAAAGTATAATTTAATATTATTATTTAATTATTAACAATTGAAATTAATTTAACACACTGAACTAGCAATATGAACAATATTAACAAATAAGATATCGTTAATGTTAAACGTTAGAAATAATAAGACGACGACAGACTTGGATAAGACAACGAATCCACGGTCAGAAGGACAGCAATCAGTTATCGCTCACTGTTCAGAGAGAACTGACTATTCTCAAAACTTATTTTCAATCCGTAGCTCTTTCAGGTAATTATTCTGAAAAAAAAATGTACAAGCTACGTTTTGCAATTGTACATTCCGAAGATATACACTTGGGTATTGCTGTCCCTTGATCGTGGCTACGTTAGACCAGCAGATGTGATCTTTCGAACCCGAGCCCACCATCATAAAAGACTTAAGGAAAGTTTAACTAAAATTTCCTTAGCGGATTAAATCATAAAAAATTAAAATTCTAAGTTTTATTTTCTAGCTATAAACTAAAAGTGCTCAGGATTTTCTTATATATATATATATTTCTAAAAGAAGATTTTATATTAAGAATTATAATAATAACAAGAACATAATGGAAAAGAAACAAACTCCTATGTAGTTTTGATTATTTTTTCAAATTTTAAATATAATACTTGAAGAAAATTAACTATGTATAAACAATTTATTTTATTAAGGGTTAATTATTCAATCTAAGATTAAATTGTTTTCACTGTAAATATATCTATATCTGAATGATATATATATACATATTTAGAACTATAAACTAATTTATTCCTGCTAGAATAATAAACTGGCCCTAAGAATAATATATAACATTGATATATTATATATTATTATGATTATATGATATTACTATGGTTATATGATATATAAAATATACAATTGATTGTGTTAATATAATTATTATTTGTTAAAAATTATAATTTTGGTAGTATAATGTAATTTCAAGTAAAAGTGTGCGCTGAATTGAAGGATTAAATATAAATATATACATACATTTTCATGTGTATAATATATTTGAACAGTCACATGTCAACCAAGTATGTAAACTTACTGCATAAATGATTCTTCTTAATTTGACTTAAAAATTTTTATGACATTACTGATTTTTATGTCTTTTGTATTATTCGGGTAAGTCGTTATATTGATAATAAAAATATCGAAATCCATCAATTTACTATAATATCAATTGATTTTATGTTGATATTTTTTTTTAATTTTTATAATTTAGTTTTATAAAACGTATTAATGATTCAATTCTAAAAGTTTCAAGTCACATAGCAACTTATGTTTTCAAGTGTTTGACGATAATTGACATAGATTTTAACATTTTATGAAAATACTGAGAATATGAATCTGATTCGATACAGAATTTTTTTATTTTTTGAGAAGTTTTTTTTTATTTTTTGTTTTTAATATCTTTTGAATAAATTTATCGATTTCGACGAAAACTGGCAACGATCGACACAGGTTTCTTATGCTTTATAAAAGAACTCAAAACATGGATATGATCAGATTTATAATTTCGAAGTAATTCAGAAAACTCATTTTCATCGCTTTTTTTCGTCAACGATATTTTACGAAAAAATGAACTAATTTTGACCGACTTGGTAACGATCGACGTAGTTTTTAGATGTTGAGAGCTGATTAGTTTTTGAAATCGATCGGTAGCTCTCTGAGCTCAAAAATGAAGATGTTCGATGTTTTTGAGCTCTTCGAGCACAGAAATTTCATAGAGTTTTGATAAAACAGTCATTTTTAATTATGAATGTGCCATAGCTTTTGAATAAGTTAACCGTTGGCAGCATTCGATGCAGTTCCTAGAATTCTATGATTATAATACTAAACACGAATTAATGACTGGAAATTTCGGCGTCATTCGAAAAAATCACTTTTTCCGATTTTTTTCGTCAACAATAACTCACGAACGAGTCAACAGATTTTGACAGGCTTGGTGGTAATCGACGTGGTTATTTGATGCTAAGAGCTGATTAGTTTTTGGAATCGATCGGTGAAGCTGTTCAAATGTTATTCCAAAAAAACCACATTTAAAAAAAATTTTTTTTCGTATTTTTTTTAAGATTTCTCAAAATCTACCAGTCCGAATCGTTCCAAACCATATTCAAAATCTAAGTTCAGTCAAGATCTTTCGATTGGCGTCAATCGTGATAGAATCGGTCAAGCTGTTCAAAAGTTATGAGAGGTTTACATGCATCCACACACACATACACACAGACGAACACACACACACACATACAGACAGCATCGGCTAAGTAATTCTTTTTTGCTACCAGCATTGAACAGGAAGGGGAAGGGGAGGGTAGAGTTGTTCGCGTCCGTAGGTTCTGCTTTTACACCCTACACGTGCTCTGCGGGTAGTGCCAAATGAACAACACCAACAACAATATGAAAATGTCAGAACAATTTCAAACATCGTTTATTGCACAGGGGAGGGATACCTCAGTGCCGGCGAGGGAAGGCGTGCAAACGGACCTGAACTCGTCGTCATCAAGCAACCGTTTGGACAGCAGGGTGGACCCTATGGCTCCGCTGTCTAGTAGTGCTACAGGGAGTAATGCAACAGCTCAGATGGAAGTAGACGTACAGCCGAACAACGTTTCTAAAGAGATTATAGAGCCTATTGCTCACAACAATCTTCATGCTCACCGAGAAAGGATCAACTCTCTGCCGACCGTCATCAGCCAAAAATCACCAATGGAACGACTCGGCAGCAAGATCGAAGAGTTAGCTGATTTCATAAAGGACAAAAGAAATCTCCACCATGAAATCAGAAAATTGGTTACGTCTATTAGTACGGCATATAGGCTGGCTAATAAATCACCAACGACGTCGACCAAATCGTCAACGACTCTAACATCTCCGAGTCTGAGCAAAAAATCACAGCCACCTCTGGTCACTCCCAGAGCTATCTGGGGGTAATGATAGACGAGAAACTATCTTTTCGCAAACACCTCAATAATGCATGCCAGAAAGCCAACAAGACGGTGTCTAGCCTAGCAAGCATCATGACCAACACCATGAGACCAAGAACAAAAAAGAGATGAGTTCTTCTAGAAGCATTCGGTACTGCTTTATGGAGCGGAGATATGGGCAGACATATTAAAGCAGAAAACCTATCGGCGAAAGATAGCAGCAGTACAGTGACGAGGCGCTCTCAAGGTTACCTGCGCCTACCGTACAGTTTCCGAAGCGGCTGTATTGGTGATTGCAGGAGCTACACCCATCGACCTATTAGCGTTCGAGAGAGTTAAACTTTATGACGCTAAAGAAATTGACGAAAACATGAAGGACGTGAGAATGAGGATAAAGGCGGAAACGCAGCAAGAGTGGCAGGACCGATGGACATCGGGAGAGACGGGCAGATGGACAGCAAGCCTAATCCCAAACATCAAGGTCTGGCTTTCTCGAAAGCATGGAGACACGGACTTCTTTCTGACCCAGCTATTGACGGGACATGGGCAATTCAATGCCTATCTTTTCAAGATGGGTTTGCACAGTACACCAACGTGCAAATACTGCCCAGACAGAATTGACAACGCCGAGCACACGTTTTTCGAGTGTGATCGGTGGAAGGACAACAGAATCAGCACCGAAGAAACAATAGGCACCTCGCTCTCCCCTGAGAGCTTGGTAACTTGCATAATCAAAAAAGAATTGTTGCAAAATAATATTGACTTCTGAGCCCGACATACCCAGGCACCAACACCTAGTCTTGGCAACAACATCAAGTCCTGGCATACGTAAATGTATTTTACCTCCTCTATAAAAAAAAAAAAAAAAAAAACACACACACACACAGACATACGGACATCATTGCGGCACACACACACACACACACATACAGACATACATACAGCATCGCGGAGATAGTCAGGGAAGCTTCCTGAGACCTTAAAACGTCGAGATCTGATGAACAGTCGATTGTGATAAAACGGGGTGATAACAGTAACTTCCCGATTTTGGAAAATCTTCGATTTTCTTAGCGGGAAGTTAATATAATTTTCTTGTAGTTTTGAACTCTCTGAGCTCAATAAAGCTCCGAGTTTAATGAATCACTATCTTTTGAATTTTCAAACCGTAATAACTTTTAAATAAATGAACCGATTTTCACGCGGTTAGCAGCATTCGACGCAATTTTTCAAATTCTATGATAGACTTTGTTACGTTTTCATAAATTTTGAATTTATTCATAACTTGAGAAATTTATTTTAATAATTATTCAATAATTACTTATGTTCAGCTATGTACTTTAGTTTTTTATGAGTTAAAAGAAAATTGTAATGTATTTTTAAGTTTACTTATGTTTTCTAAAATATTTCGACAGACTTTCACAAGGACATCATAAAACTTAAAATTTTGAATTTTATGACAGTCCAACTCAAGTAATTGCCATTGTAAAATAATCCCTTTAATGACTGAGACTAACCTTCGACACAAACGGACAAAATTTTACAACCCATCTGTTTATCAGATGGTTACCAGACTATTTTCCAACTTAGCAAACCTTCCCACGCTTCGTTTAAACAACCCTGCGTTAAATAAATAATACCCTTTCCAGGATCCTCTCATTTAACAACAATTCCCCAACCCTAGTTATTTTCCACCAACGAAAAGCCAAAATACCCTTCCCAAAATTGCACTCCCTGACTGACGATAGTTTGACGAAAAATCGAATAAGACCGTTACCAAAAAACCTTTGACCACGCTTGCCGAGCGCCTTTCTTACAGACAAACCTCTGACCAAGCTTGCCGAGAATCTTATACCGGACCTTTACCGACTTATGTACCGATTAAGTGAATGTAAAGGAATCGTCAGTGATCAATAAAATAAAAACATAAAACGAAATATTTGTGATCTTTTAATTAAAATCACAAAATTCTTGTCAAGTTAATTATAAGTTAATCGTGAACGAAAGAAAACCGGAAAAATTTTTTTTTTGATATAACTTCGTCATTTCGATAATCCTTACGGCTCATCTTAGGCCGTTGAGCATAAAAAATTTATAAATAGAAGCTCTTTTTCACAAAAACATTCACAGTTTCAATCAAAATATGTTCCTAACTTTTTCTAGGATAGATTTAAAACAAAATTTCTTGTGTAATATTTTTTTCAGCTAATTTTATTCTATGAAAGAAGCCTATTTGCTAATCTTAAGCCGTTGAGTATGAGAAATTCATAAGTAATACTTATTTTCAGAATAAAATTCCAAGATATGCGCGTAACTTATTCTTGGCTTGACCTAGGTCAAAAACATTTTCTTTCTATTTCCTTGCTGTTATTATTTTGAGTACTTGCCCATGCCGCCTGACGATTTCGTTAACATTTGTTACAAATTTTAATCATAAATTCAACTTCTATTCAAATTCCGATGATTGATCTCTGAGATTTGCCGCTCTTAGCTGTTAAAAATTTCGATTTATTATTCGCGCCAACGTCAATGCTTATCTCTATAGAAATTTTTATTGTACGCTTAGTATAGTATTTATCTTGCATTTTTTAACTGTTTAAATTTTTTGAAAATTCGTTATTAGTTAATTGAAGTTACTAATTAGCTGTCCACGAAAGAATTGAGTGGAGTTAATTAAAAAGCGAATGCATGTGAATTGATGTTTTCTTAGGTTTAACTGTAGGGATGTTTCCTAAACATTGTTACAGATTTTATCAAGGTAGGTCTGCTTTTCCAGATTCTGCAGCCGATTCCAATATGCACTCTGATCTATCTTTTGATTCTGCTTTTATTATCCTTAATAAATACTGGAAGATTAGCTTAGTCGATTCAAACTGTCATTGCCCTGGTAAAAAATATTGATTGAAAAGGATTAAAAATTATGAAATTTGAATACTTTGGAATACTTTCAATTCTTTTTGATGTACAGAAAGATATATAGTTTACATGGGATGACTGATTCCCAATATTTTTCAATCATTACCTTTAATCAGGCTGCTAGTTTCGATTCAATAGGCGCTACTTTATTATGGAAAATTCAGGTGTGAACTGAAACCCATGCGGCCCTTACTTTTCCTCGTTTCCGTAATTACCGAAGTTTCAGTTAGTACTCGTCGACCATAAATGAATCATTATACGAGTTCATCAAGTCACGGGCTAATGATAACGAGTCGGTGCACATTATTGCTTTTGATTGTTTTTAAGGAAGTCTGTGCTTAGAGACTACCGTTATGATGCAGGAGTGCACTTAAGTTTCTGTAGGAAGTCAATATTTTAGGACGGTCTTGTTAGAGAATACTGATTATTTGTGTAGATCGAGACCGTCAGCACGATATCCAGCGAGATTGTCAGCGCAATGAGCGCGATATCCAGCGAGATGGACGGCAAGATCATGACCGCGATGTCCATCAAGACATCCAGCAAGTCCGTCAGCGTGATATCCAGCAAGATATTCAGTGAGACCAGCAGCGCGATATCCAGCAAAACCGGCAGCGTAATATCCAGCGAGTCCGTCAGCGTGATATCCAGCGAGACCAGTAGCGCGATATCAAGCAAGATATCCAGCGAGACCGTCAGCACGATATCCAGTGAGACCGTCAGCGTGACATCCAGCAAGATATTTAGCGAGATGACCGGCAAGATCATAAGCACGACATTCAGCAAAATTGTTCGCGCTCTATCTAGCAAAACCCTCAGTACAATATCTCGGAAAATTACCAACGTTTCTGTCTGTGAGACCATCGGTGCGTGTGCAATTTTAAAATATTTTTTTTTCTTTTCACTTTCCTGAAAACATGTTACCACAACATTGTCGAGATCTTGCCGAATTTAGCGTCATTATCAGCAAGACAACTAGAAAGTCCATCAGCGCAATATCTGGAAAGATGTTCAGCACAACCTGTAGGCTAATGTGTTTTTTTTTTTTATTTAAATATTTTTATTTTGGTTTAGCAATCCGACTTTTATTTCTTACGATGCTACTGGCTTCAGGTGCTTACGAGAAACGAAACAAATTCTTTTTTTTTTTAACCAATCAGAGAGCTTGGCCCCGCCTGTTGTTTTTGTTTGTCTTTTAACAAAACCAAATTCCTGGCCCTACTGATCAGATATTAACAGAAATGATTAATCTTGATCAATCCTATTTATGCCCGGCCATTTTTCATGTCTAATAAGGTTTAAAGACTCGTGCCTTTATATCTGATCAGGTCTGATCATTTTGTCCCGGGATATCATTTTCTTTAAAAAGGCTGCATCTAAGAATTATTTTCATTGTGTCTTTTAATAGAATGACTATCGAATATTTCTTTAATTAAGAAAATAAATAATAATAATGATAATA
Organism: Cotesia vestalis; assembly: GCA_000956155.1. Lineage (NCBI taxonomy): Eukaryota > Metazoa > Arthropoda > Insecta > Hymenoptera > Braconidae > Cotesia > Cotesia vestalis. The sequence goes on from JZSA01007387.1 coordinate 51,869, forward strand.
AATTAATAATAAAAATATAGGTAGATTTAATTTACAGTTGATTCCGTGTTTTGTTTAAAGATTGTAATTTTTAATCGAATTGGAATGTTTTAAATAAATAAAATATTCAAGTATAACTTGAAGTTGAGCATTACAAAGTTGCAAAAATTATTGTTTATTCTTTTGTATGTTTCTTAAATCTAAATCGTACACCCGATTGGTCGATTAAAATATTGAATAACTCAAAAACTACCGACAATTTTGAAAAGTGGTAAAGGAACTTTATGCTTAAAATCGTCTCCTCTATCTAAATCTTTTCGCTGTGAAAGTAATTCTGAATCACCCTGTATATATATATATATATATATATATATATATATATATATGAAGATTAATGGATACAGTTAAATTATACCTGAGATAGTTCTTGCTCGACTGTAGAAGTTACATTTGACAAAATTCTATCTTGACTTTGACTCAAGCTCGTCACAATTGATTGAACACGATCTCCAATTGCGTTATTGATCACGCGATTTTGTTTGATTACAAAGTCCTTAAGTTCAGATATAATATTATAACTACCGTATTCAATTTTTTTTTTTGTATCCATTACATCATCAGCAATTCCCATAATAACAGCTTGACCATTACCAAGTTGAGCAAGTTCTTGTTGTACGATTCGAGATTCATTCATGAACACAGACCTTTAATAAAATTATCAATGATAATTCTGGTTGTTCAAAGACGTACTAAAAAAATTAATTTGTCTGATTTGATTTGCTTCGTAAGTATTTAGTTAGGAAATGAACATCTGGTGCTTGGTGAGAACCTATTGCTTATGAATAAAACTAACTGTTTCATAAATCACTTTGGTTTACCAGTGTCTTGTCGAAAGTTCGTCGAAGCGCCAAGATTTCGTGCTTCAGGTTTTCAAAATTTAATTTGATTAATATTTTGGATAGATAGGAATTTTAAGTATATTACATTCGGAGTTTGGGACAACAGGAAGAAATTTATTGTCCCAGAGGAAGAAAAATTTGGTGAAGCCGGATAAAAAAACCTCCTCGATGATAAGTAAAAGAAAAATCGTGTATGAATGTGTAATTGTTATGTAGTCAGGGCGGGACCGTACCTATTGTTATTTAGTCAGAGCAGGACCGTAACTAAGATAATATTGAACTATTCTCGTTGGATAGTTAATGTGTATTGCCAATTATAGGCGAATATTAACGACTCGTTGAGAGTCGTGTTAATTTCAAATAATAAAAGTGTAGAAAATTAATACAATTGAAAAAATCTTTTTTAACACAAATGTTCTTCAACACAAATGTCGGACATTTTCATTTGATTAATATTATTATTAATGTGTTTCATCCGTAAAAATTCTGCTCTGATATTATAATTAATTTCAGGGTGGATATTAGGGGTGGTTCCGAAATTGAAGAATAGTTTATTAAATACCGTAGTAGCTTGCAAACATTTTTAGGAAATTTTTTAAAAGTGTTAACGGTAAGAAAAACGACTAAATAATTTAAGGGTGCATATTAGGGGTGATTCCGAAATTTGCAAATGGCAAAAATGGTTCATTAAACACCGAAGAAGTGTACATGAATTTTTAGAAAATCTTTTGAAATTGTTAACGGTAAGAAAAACGACTAAATAATTTAAGGGTGCATATTAGGGGTGATTCCGAAATTTGCAAATGGCAAAAATGGTTCATTAAACACCGAAGAAGTGTACATGAATTTTTAGAAAATCTTTTGAAATTGTTAACGGTAAGAAAAACGACTAAATAATTTAAGGGTGCATATTAGGGGTGATTCCGAAATTTGCAAATGGCAAAAATGGTTCTTTAAACACCATAGAAGTTTGCATGAATTTTTAGAAAATTTTTGGAAATTGTTAACGGTGAGAAAAACGACTAAATAATTTAAGGGTGCATATTAGGGGTGGTTCCGAAATTTACAAATGGCAAAAATGGTTCTTCAAACACCATAGTAGTTTGCATGAATTTTTAGAAAATTTTTGGAAATTGTTAACGGTGAGAAAAACGACTAAATAATTTAAGGGTGCATATTAGGGGTGATTCCGAAATTTGCAAATGGCAAAAATGGTTCTTTAAACACCATAGAAGTTTGCATGAATTTTTAGAAAATTTTTGGAAATTGTTAACACACACACACACACACACACACACACACACACACATAGTGACAACATCGCGGGGGTAGTCAGGGAAGCTTCCTGTGACCTTCAAAAAAGTGGAATGTACTTTGGACTGGACCTACCTACTGACATTTTTTTCGACCCGCTGAATCCGAATTTCAAGTCTATTTGGTCCAGTCTCTCTCCAGTTTTAGTAAAATGCAAAAAAACCTCAAAAATTGCAAAAACTGCGGTTACAGCAATGAAAAAATTTTTGTGGACCCGGCTCACGTATAATTATTGTGTATTTCAAATAACTGAATCTAAATCTAGAAGTTAATTAGTTCGGTAAGCCATCCAAGTCTGAGAACAAAAAACGAAAAATCTAAAAAAATGGCGATAAATCATAAAAAAATTGAAGTATTCGAAATAAAATTTTTTTGGACCCAGATTGAAAATGATTTCCATGTATTTCGTTCCACTGAATTTGATCTGAAGTTTTCTTGTCCGCTCACGTTTTAAAATTGAAAAAATTCGAGAAAATTGCATTCACAGATATTTAAAAAAAAATTAGAAAAACAGTTGACCCTGAAAGCTGTCCGGGCAACTTCTCGCTTCTTTCATATCAGGTGCCTAAAACAGCACTAATGATGTTTTTGAGCTCTTTGAGCTCAAAAATACAATTGATGTGTTATTTTAAGCTCCCTGAGTTTAGAGTGACACTCTTCGAGCTCAAAAGTCTGATAAAACTTCGATAAAACAAAATTTTTCAAATTTTTAAACTGCAGTAAGTCTTGAATAAATGGATTGATTTTTACGCGGATGGCAGCATTCGGCGCAATTTTTCGATCTAGCACCTGATAGTAATTACTTATTTCGAACATTTGCTGAATTAATATTTTATGATCAAGAAATATACATTGAAATTAAACTATGATCATATACTTTATCTTTTGTCATATAAATAAGTATGAACAACTGATTTCCAGCGGAAATTTCTCAGTTAAAGATAAGGACGGGTTAGCAATGAACTGTCCAAAATTAGATGATTTCTTACGAATGATAGCGCGTAAATGTGAAAGGGGGAATAAAAGTTCAATATATGCGACGAGCGATGAACCAAACGTTATTATAATTGTTATTGATGTCGATAAAAATTCACACGAAAAAAATTATATTCTTAAATATAAACTAAATAACAAGTATTCATTAATACCATTTACCATCATTAATGAATCTCAATAGCACTTTATAGCAGCTCATAGAAAACTTGACTCGTCGACATTTGATGGAGGAAAATGGCAGGGTATTCGTTAAATTGATATAAAAGCATACTCAAATATTATCCATTCCATGGTGGATGTAACTAACGATAGACGACACAATACAAATAATCAACAAATTTCTAGCAAAATTACTAACTCAACTACACAAAAAGCACAAATAATTTTAAATAAAATTTATTCTAGTGAGTCATTCTATGATATAAAAAATGTTGTTAAAGATTATCAGAAAATCATTTTAGAAATTCATAATAATATTGAAAATGTTTTCAAAAATGATTTTGAGTATATTGTTCAAACAAACTATACCCCAAAAAATCGTGTAACCTGAAAAAGATTTCCAAAGATTCTTTTAAATAATTTAAGTATTGACAACATTGAACCTGATGGAAATTATTTTTTTCGATCAATCACAGAACTTATTTTAAGTGACGAAAACAGATACGTTGAAATTAAAATTTTAATCATTGACCACGAAATGATAAATTCTAACTTTTACAAAGTATTTTGTACAACAAAAGAAATCGAAGTTCGAGATGGTAATGAAGACAGTGATATTTTAGATAATCCAAGTATAGATAATTTTTTAGGAGTCATCGCTGCTGACGATATATGGGGTAACGAAGGTTCAATGATTGCACTGATTCAGTCTTTACAGGCTAAATTTTTTATATCCATTGTGTCTGATAGCTCTAACCAATTACATCAACTTCTCGAAACGTAGCCTGTAACTATGTTAACGGCAGAAGTATTGATAATAATGAATATGGATAATGCTCATTTTATGTAGCTCAATTTAAAAATCATATTACTGATATGGATTGGTACATGGAAGATAATCAAGAAGAGTTGAAAATGATAAATGTCATCGAATATGATATCAGTAAAGTAAATCATAAAAATTTTGCTCAATACAATCAAAATAAAATTTAAAATCCATTTGAAGTATAAGTATGATTTTTTTTTTTTTAATAACATTTTAATTCAATAATAATAATAATTTTATTTTATTTCGTTAATGATAATTATATAAGGCTAAAAGAAATACATCATCAATAACCATTACAGACTGCAGCATAGAACATGATATGATCACATTTTGAGATATTTTTATTATCCTATTATGCTATTACTTGAACAGGCGAGGGGTAAGTGCTCTGATACGGGTGATGATGTCGAGTTAGTAGATGGGAGCGTCTTAAGACAATTAGACGCCGGAGAGTTGTATCGATATCTAGGAATGGAAGAGCACCGCATGCATGCGGTCTCTGAAGTCCGAGCAACTCTCCAGAGCGAGTATGTTAGGAGACTCCGGAAAATTTGGCCCTCCGAACTTTCCGGCAAAAATAAAGTCTCTGCCACTAACATGCTCGCTGTCCCAGTCTTACTATACTCTTTCGGTGTCCTGAAATGGGCCCGAAAAGATTTACGAGATCTTGACATCAAAACCCGTAAAATTATCAATATGAATCGGAGCATGCACCCCAACTCATCAGTCGCCAGATTATACCTCCCCCGGTCCATCGGTGGTAGAGGTTTGCAGAGTTTGGAGCGGCTTCACGACCGTTTGGTCCTGGATTTAACACAC
>JZSA01007389.1:0-20782 GCA_000956155.1 Cotesia vestalis
GTGTGTTAAATCCAGGACCAAACGGTCGTGAAGCCGCTCCAAGCTCTGCAGACCTCTCCCACCGATGGACCGGGAGAGGTATAATCTGGCGACTGATGAATTGGGGTGCATGCTCCGATTTATATTGATAATCTTACGGGTTTTGATGTCGAGATCTCGTAAATCTTTTCGGGCCCATTTCAGGACACCGAAAGAGTATAGTAAGACTGGGACAGCGAGCATGTTAGTGGCAGCGACTTTATTTTTGCCGGAAAGTTCGGAGGACCAAATTTTCCGGAGTCTCCTAACATACTCGCTCTGGAGAGTTGCTCGGACTTCAGAGACCGCATGCATGCGGTGCTCTTCCATTCCTAGATATCTATACAACTCTCCGGCGTCTAATTGTCTTAAGACGCTCCCATCTACTAACTCGACATCATCACCCGTATCTGAGCACTTACCCCTCGCCAGATGTACGACCGCACACTTGTCCAACCCAAAAGACATTCTGACATCTCGTGTGTACTCTGCTACGGGGTTAAGGGCCGCTTGTAGATGATCTTCATCAGCACTATACAGCTTTAGATCATCCATGTAAAGCAGATGGGTGATCGAATATTTTCGAACACCCGGAGGCCCCACAGAGTACCCACGAGTTTTACGGAGGGCAACAGATATAGGCAGCAGTGAAATGCAAAACAGCAGAGGGCTCAAGGAATCGCCTTGGAAGACCCCTCGTTTGTACTCTACAACTCCGGTTATGTGCAATGCGTTTCCACTTCCAATGTGAAAACGCGTTCGCCAGAGCTGCATTGTACGCCGAATGCATTCCACTATTTCAGGATTGACCCCCAGGCATTTGAGTAGATATAAAATCAACTCATGAGGAGTTAAGTCAAATGCCTTGCGATAGTCAATCCAGGCCATTGACAGGTTGCGTTGATAGTAGATCGCATCTTGTAAGACACATCGATCCACTATCAAGTTCTCTTTGCAACCTGACAGGCTTCTTTTGCTGCCACGCTGTTCATATATTTGTTGCCATACAGGTTTTATCTCCTGCAGGATACGGTTGTTTAAAATTTTTGTAAAAATTTTATAACATCGGCGTGTCCTGTAGCCTCATCTTGTAGAGGTAAGCGTTAAGCTGGCCGTGGCCTGTCAAGAACTGGGTCAGGTAAAAATCCGTTTCCCCGTGTTGTCGAGAGAGCCAGATGGTTATGTCCGGAATCAGGCGCGCCGTCCATCTGCCCGTCTCCTCTGACGTCCATCGGTCTTGCCACCCCTGTAGCGTTTCCTTTTTTATTTTCGTCCTTGTCTTCGTGGAGTTGTCACTGTTTCTTTTAGCGTCATGGAGTTTTACCCTCTCGAACGCAAGTAAATCGATAGGTGCGGCTCCTGCTATGACCAATACAGCTGCTTCAGAAACCGTGCGGTAGGCACAGGCTACTCTGAGAGCACCCCGCCGCTGCATCGCTGCCATTTTACGTCGGTATGTCTTCTGCTTCAGGATGTGAGCCCATATCTCCGCTCCATAAAGCAGTACAGAGTGGACTACCTCAAGCAGGACTCGTCGTTTTCGGGTCCGTGGTCCTATGGAGTTAGTCAAGATCCTTGATAGGTTGGATATGGTCTTGCTGGCTTTCTTGCATACATTGCATACTAGGTGTTCGCGGTAGGATAGTTTCTCGTCGATCATTACCCCTAGATAGCGCAGAGCCCGTGTTGACGTTAATGTTGTACCTCCCATGTCTACTGTAAATGGTTTTGGAAACCATTTTTGACGAGTGGAATCGGTTCGTCAGCTCTTATGTACGATGTAAATATACGGACCAGATGAAGGTGGGTAGAAGTTGACTTCTTCCAGCACAAGACATGTCCTGTAGCCTTATCTTGTAGAGGTAAGCGTTAAGCTGGCCGTGGCCTGTCAAGAACTGGGTCAGGTAAAAATCCGTTTCCCCGTGTTGTCGAGAGAGCCAGATGGTTATGTCCGGAATCAAGCACGCCGTCCATCTGCCCGTCTCCCCTAACGTCCATCGGTCTTGCCACTCCTGTAGCGTTTCCTTTTTCATTTTCGTCCTTGTCTCCTTGGAGTTGTCACCGTTTCTTTTAGCGTTATGGAGTTTTACCCTCTCGAACGCAAGTAAATCGATAGGTGCGGTTTCTGCTATGACCAATACAGCCGCTTCAGAAACCGTGCGGTAGGCACAGGCTACTCTGAGAGCGCCCTGCCGCTGCACTGCTGCCATTTTACGTCGATATGTCTTCTGCTTCAGGATGTGAGCCCATATCTCCGCTCCATAAAGCAGTACAAAGTGGACTACCTCAAGCAGGACTCGTCGTTTTCGGGTCCGTGGTCCTATGGAGTTGGTCAAGATCCTTGATAGGTTGGATACGCTCTTGCTGGCTTTCTTGCATACATTATCTAGGTGTTCGCGCTAGGATAGTTTCTCGTCTATCATTACCCCTAGATAGCGCAAAGCCCGTGTTGATGTTAATGTTGTACTTTCCATGTCTACTGTAAATGGTTTTGAAAAACAATTTTTGACGAGTCAGAACAACCATCTCTGTTTTTTGTTTAGCGAGTTTTAGGTGGTGTTTCTCAAGCCAGGCTTCGATAGCATTAGTGGTGTCTCGAACTAGCAGTTCTGCCTCCTCGCTACTGTCTACTACAATTGTAGTTACGATGTCATCCGCGAAGCCCGTGAGCTCCACCTGCTTCGGCAGCGGAATTCGCAGGAGCTCGTCGTAGTCAGCGTTCCATAGGTCGGCCCCTATCATTGAGCCTTGGGGCACGCCAGCCGTTACGTCATGCTCTTGATAGCACACTGTTGTTTCTACTATCAGCTTTCTCTCATCAAGGTAATCGTCGATCATTTCCAGATTTTTTGGCTCCACGTCAAATTTGTGTTCCAGGGCGTCTAAAATATCCTTCCAATTCGCGCTGTTGAAGGCGTTTTTAACGTCGAATGTTAGGAGAAGACAGACCTTGCGAGCTTTGAGACTACCAGACCATGTTCCTCTTTCTATCTCCGTTACCTTCTAAATTGCACCGATTTATGATCGTCCTTTCCGGAAGCCATGTTGGTTAAAGGCAAAACCTCCAGCATGATCGATGTCATTGCGAAGCCTCCCTTGAATGAGCTTCTCGAGCAGCTTTCAGGCAATGTCTAGCATGCAGAGTGGTCTAAACGACGAAGGTGTTATAGGGGCTCCCTTCCCCTTGTCCAAAAGGACCAATCTCTGCCGCTTCCAGATCTTAGGGAACGTGCCGGTAGTCAGACAGGCATTGTAGGCGCTTAAAAGTATGTCTGGGTACTCCAGGGCTACAGTTTCGATGATAGATGCCGGTATGCCATCAGGGCCAGGTGCTTTTCCTGTCTTGATAGTCTTTGCCGCGTGCTGGAGTTCCTTGGTGGTAAAGGGTGTTGTTTTGCCATTTTTCGCATAATGTCTCTTCTCCCGGAGAGGGTGTCTGGGAAACAGCTCCACCACGATGCTGTTCATCAAGGCAGGACATTTTGGCGCTTCTGGCAAAGCCTTTCCAACTCGTATAGTAACGATTTGGTAGGCCTTACCCTAGAGGTCATTGTTGAGGTCGTTGCAGATCTTTTTCCACAATATCTCTTTATTCGCCTTAATAGCTTTATTTAAATCCTTTTTGGCCTGCTTGTACTCCATCGAGTATTTATTTTGGTCAAGAGAATGCTTCGCAGCTCTCGTTGTTCGTCGACGTAGCTTGTGGCATGTTTTTCGAAGCTCTGCTACTTCTTTTGACCACCAATATGGCGGCCTATGAGAGCCTTGCTTTTTCAGCCGTGGCATTGAGGCATCACATGAGGCAACAATCAGTCCCATCGTTTTGGAGACTATTGTTTCCGTCTCTTTGCGGGTACTTGGAATGAGGCTACTCCGTTCAGTAGACAAGCTCTGATTCAAGGATTTTCGCAGTGCTTCTTTATCAAACTTCCTGGCATTCCACTTCCGCAGTTGATTATCATGCCGCGAACGCGGATTGGGTGCTAGTCCAACACTAAATGTCACATACTGATGATCACTGCCACTATATTCTTCGGATAAGGTCCAGCCTTCAATCATATTCGCAATCCTTGGGGTCGCCAACGTAATGTCAAGGATAGATTCCCGGTATCCTGGTCTTCTCAAGGTCGTTGTAGTACCGGTGTTCAGCACTGTGAGATCCGTTCTTGCTGCGAAGTCCGCTACTTTGTCTCCTCTGGTGTCCGATCATTCATCGCCCCATTCAGCCGATTTCGCGTTGAAATCACCAGCTACGATGACTTCTCCGTCGAACTTGCCAATAGCATCCTCTTTGTTTGCCATTTTCTGGCGGAACACACTAATCCCTTCATTGGGTGAAAGGTAGACGCTCACGAAGTGGTTTTCTTCGAGTTAGTGGTCCAGATTGCTGCCGTGCCGGATTTATCAGCGAACCATGTTCTATCCTGAATATTCAGATATTGTTCGGAGATAAGGCAGATGTCAATCTTGTCTTCGAAGACACGTTGGCGCAGCAGGTTTTGCGCTAAGGCGCACCTATTTAGGTTGCCCTGTAGTATGCGTGTCATTTTTGACCTCTCGTGGCTTCTGCTAGTGCTGTGCGGAATGCTTTGCAAGCTCCGGTACTAGGAATATGGCATAAATCGTCATTGGCATCTTTGTCCGGAGTGCAAAGGAAGCAGTTTGGCTTCTCAGTGCAGTTTACAGCCCTGTGATTTTTTCCGCCACATTTGTAGCAGCACCTGGTTCTGTCTGGTTCCGCGCATTGCTGTGTGTGGTGTCCGAACCCTAGACACTTAAAGCAGCGGGTTACTTTTGCAACTTGGCGTATGCGGCAGTTAACCCAGCCGATCTTTATACGGGCCTTGTTGAGGGCTTTAGTCGCATTGGCTTCGTCGATCTCGCAGAAGGCTGCCCGATTACCTTGTGGTGTGGGTTTTGTCAAATTCACCCGTTTGGTCTCAAGGCTGTCATTGAATTCACGATTAAGTGCTTCGCGGACTTCGCTCTTGGTAGAGATTTCATCCAAGTCGAGGATATCAATCGTTGTTGTTGGTGTTTGTGACCCAACTAAAGGGAAGAGTGACGGGAGTAGGAAAAGGGACTGACGGATGGGGAAGGGCGAACGAGAGGAGACCGGGGCAAGGAGGGAATGGACGGCAGCTACCTACTCTTCATCTGTGATAGTGACCTGATACTTTGACCGGTCGATTTGCCGGATTTATTTGATTCGATATTTTTTTTTCGTTTTTTTTAATTCAGTACTATAACTATTATTATTCCTACTACTATTTCGAACGAGTATTATTTTGTTATTGGTTAAACGAATTATTATTATTGTTTTTTTTATTATTTATCGAATTATTATTATTTTGTTTATTGGACCTAGTTCATATTATGTAACCAAGAAATCTCAGACATCAACTAGAAGTTATTATTATTTAAATTTTATTATATTTTGTTTATTTGAGTTATAATTTTTTTTCTGTGAGCGAGTTATTAAACTCTACAGTTGTGATAAATATTTTCTTGAATTACGAGTTAAAGTTTATGTCCACTAAAATTGTTACCGCATTTGATTATAATTTTATTTAGGTGCAAGGTGAATATTGATTGTGTTGAAGAACATTTTGAAACGTAAGAAATAAGTTATTTCTAAGTATGGAAAAATGATTTTGTGAAATTAATTAAAACTTATGTTAGTTTGTTTAATTGTTTTTTGTGACCCAACTAAAGGGAAGAGTGACGGGAGTAGGAAAAGGGACTGACGGATGGGGAAGGGCGAACGAGAGGAGACCGGGGCAAGGAGGGAATGGACGGCAGCTACCTACTCTTCATCTGTGATAGTGACCTGATACTTTGACCGGTCGATTTGCCGGATTTATTTGATTCGATATTTTTTTTTCGTTTTTTTTAATTCAGTACTATAACTATTATTATTCCTACTACTATTTCGAACGAGTATTATTTTGTTATTGGTTAAACGAATTATTATTATTGTTTTTTTTATTATTTATCGAATTATTATTATTTTGTTTATTGGACCTAGTTCATATTATGTAACCAAGAAATCTCAGACATTTGACTGATTTGATCGCGGTTGGCGCCATTCGAAAGGGCTTAACCAAACTTAGATTTCCTAAAAATTTGAACCGATTCAGATAGGTAGATTTTGAGAAATTGCAAAAAAACTACAAAAAAAATTTTTTGAAAAGTAGTTTTCTTGAAATAACTTTTAAACGGCTCCACCGATTTATTCCTAAAACCAATAAGCTCTTAACATCAAAAAACCGCGTCGAACGCCGCCGTTCCGGTCAAAATCGGTTGATTCGTTCGTGAGTTATCGTGAACGAAAGAAAACCGAAAAAAGTGTTGTAACGGGTTGGTACCGTCCCTTGGTCACCCCTTTATTTAAGTTTAATAATTAAGGGCGCCACTGGAATTATTATCACGGTTTCCAGAACCGGTCCAAGCAAGAGAGATATCACAGGGTCGAGAGAAATCATAAAATTTGACATAAATAATAACAAATGGATTTTACATTGATCATGAATTTATTTTCTTAATCTTACAACATTAAATTTCATTTTAATTCTCACACACACTCACATACTCAAAAGTTTCCTTAATCCTACAGTACCCTCTGAAGGAGCGTCTATACCGCAGTTTCTATCATAGTGTAAATACTGTACAGATTGCAAAAACGATTATTCCGGTTCGTTGTAAGTGAGTTGTTGGAAAAATGTTAAAAGCGAAAATTGGCGATCGGAAAAAGCAAGTCTTCGGAAGTGTAGTTTTGTTCTGGGAATACTCTTCAATCAACAACTCTCGGAAGAGACCTACCTCGGTTCGACTAGAACATTGGTAAGTACCTTTTTGAGCACCTCCGAAAACTCAATTTCCCTGGATTTTGGCCTTCTGTCAAAATCCAGTAGGTGATCTAACGCCGTGTAGGTGGGGGCGAGGAGGATACTCTCCACTCGCTCTCGGGGTAGAGATTTAGGCCCAAGGGTGACGGCTAGTCTCCTGGGGAAGCGGGTAACCAGTTTTTGGAGTTTTAGTTCGCGATTTTAACGCTCACAACGAGTGAGAGTGTGTGTGGGAGGAATTTAATTGGTAAAGGCCAGTTTTGATCGATTCGTTATTACTGACGGAAGGTACGCGTGCGTTTACCGGCGGAAGATTATTATTTGAAATTGTTCTTCGTCTTGATTTAGTTTTTGAGGTTTGATAAAACCTAAAATTGTACCACGTGTGTTTTGTTTATTTTGTAACCTTTTTCTTTGACATATTTAATTGATTTGATAAATAAATAGTTATCTTATCTCTATCATAACCTGTTGGACATTTTGAATTTATTTAGACTTAGTTATTTATAGTTTATTTACAGTTAACTCAGTTCTGTTTGGTTTTATTTTCGGATTGTATATTGTTGACAACTCTCTTTTGACCCTGGACTCTGGCGAGCAAATTTCGAGCAAGGGGGCGTTTGTGTCGCAGTATCGTTTCATTCGTTCAGTAATTATTTAAAAAAAAACACTCAAAAATTACCCCTTACATGTTAGCGTTTTGACCGTGCCGATGTTTGCAGTGGCTGACCTTACTGCATCAGTGAAAGCCTTGCTGTCCTCGGTCTTTCGAGCCATTTCAAGGAGAACGCCTCTGTTCCTCGTCCTTTTAATAGACCTTATGTCTACTCCAGTCTCTTTCGGGCTAACCTTGGCCTTGATTTCCTTGAGGAGATAGGCGTACGTTCCCCCTTCAGCTGGTTGGACAAGCACAGCCTTTGTTCTTGTCTTTTTCCTCCTCGGTTTTTTTGAGCCACCCTGACTTGGCTGGTTTTGGGCTTCAGTAGTTTTTGCCCCTGGCTCCTGTTCTCTTTCCTTCTTTTTCTTTTGTTGTGTCACCTATATCCAGTTATTATCCCGGGCTGTCTTTTTCAGAACTGGCTTGTCAATTTCAGAGGAAGGGCTGGGTGTAGACAGCGGCCTCTTCTTTTTGTTCTCTTTTCCTTGCTGTGGTTTCTCAAGCGTGACCAAAAACGCTTAATGTTAGATTAATTAAAATTTACTCGAATTCAAACTGCCTGAATAATCGGCTTAAGTCTATTTTTAATTCCAGTAAGAATCTGAGACTTAGTCGTCAACTTGGCTAAATTTTTCCAAGGCTAAATTTTTATGTTAATTATTTTGAAACTTATCATACTGGAATTGACAACTTTAGTTATCGAAGTTTTTGAACGATTTTAATCTATCGACGATTTTACGCTTGTAATTTTTTTAATTAATTAACTGCTTGACAATTTTAATTTTCTAAGTTAAAGAAATTTATTTCGATTCTTTTTAATTTTGATATTTTCTCAAAAGTTAATTCTAATTATAAGTTTTCATTCCAAATTTTAATTTATTTTTACTTGTCGATTTTATTAATTAACTTTAATCTAACTTGAGTGAATTTGTATGTCATTTTATTTTTAATTTCTGAATTACGCTAAATTTAATCGACAGAATTTTAATATTATGAATGACGCAATTGGACTCAAGTTTGTCAGTACTAAAATTTCTAATTTTGTAAATTTTATTTTGAGTTAGTTTGACCAATTTTATAATAATATTAATTCTAAATTTAACCTCTTTTACTTTTAATTTTGGAATTTTTCAACTTATTAAATTTTCTATTTGTTCAAATTTTATTTTAATTAATTTTGGCGCTACTAATTTTCTGAGTTCATGATGGAGATTTTTCTTGTCCTTTATGAACTCAGTCAACTCTTGGATCTTGCTACCAAGCCGTTCCATTGGCGATTGTTGGCCGGTGACAGTCGGTAAAGAGTTGATCCTCCCTCGATATGTGTTAGTGTTGACGGGAGCAACAGGTCTTCCACTTCTTGGAGCAACGCCTGTTTGCTGTGCGTCTACTTTCATCTGAGCTGTTTCAGTACTTCCTGTAGCATTGCTAGACGGCAGAGCCATGGGGTCCGCTCTGCTGTTCAAACGGTCGCTTGATAACGACGAGTTTAGGCCCGTTTGTACGCCTTCCCTCGCCGATACTGAGGTATCCCCCCTCTGCACCGTAGACGATGTGTGAATGTTTTCTGACATTTCATATCATCTTTTTGCTAGGTTTTGGTCCACCCCGAGTATTTTATTTCCTCGGTACCCGACGTATCTGGCGCGCAGGTATGACGAGTATTCCCCTATCCGCCACCTGGGCAGGCGCCCGATGCGGAACTTAGCAAGCCCGACACGAGGCATGTATGTATGTATGTATGTATGTATGTATGTATGTATGTATGTATGTATGTATGTATGTATGTATGTATGTATGTATGTATGTATGTATGTATGTATGTATGTATGTATGTATGTATGTATGTATGTATGTATGTATGTATGTATGTATGTATGTATGTATGTATGTATGTATGTATGTATGTATGTATGTATGTATGTATGTATGTATGTATGTATGTATGTATGTATGTATGTATGTATGTATGTATGTATGTATGTATGTATGTATGTATGTATGTATGTATGTATGTATGTATGTATGTATGTATGTATGTATGTATGTATGTATGTATGTATGTATGTATGTATGTATGTATGTATGTATGTATGTATGTATGTATGTATGTATGTATGTATGTATGTATGTATGTATGTATGTATGTATGTATGTATGTATGTATGTATGTATGTATGTATGTATGTATGTATGTATGTATGTATGTATGTATGTATGTATGTATGTATGTATGTATGTATGTATGTATGTATGTATGTATGTATGTATGTATGTATGTATGTATGTATGTATGTATGTATGTATGTATGTATGTATGTATGTATGTATGTATGTATGTATGTATGTATGTATGTATGTATGTATGTATGTATGTATGTATGTATGTATGTATGTATGTATGTATGTATGTATGTGCTCCCTCGAATTATACATTGGTTTTCATTGTTATAATAATAAATGTTATAGGTTTTAGTTATAAACCAAGGACTATTTATTTAGCTAACCAGTTTAAATCCTTACTTTTACACGATATGATAATTATTTGATTAGCCCAGCTGTACGGCCCTCCTGGAGTCTATCGATGTCCTAAAGAGGCCAGCCTGGATTTTATATTTCTACAATAGTTTAAAAATTTCAATAAATGAAATTTTCAGAACGTTACACTCTGAAATTTTTAATTCGATCAATCAAAACCTGAAAATTACTTATGAGGATGATGAAACTGCGTCGAATGCCGACAACCGCGTGAAAATCGATTGATCCACTCGAAAGTTATTGCGATTTGAAAAATTCAAAAATAGTGTTCTATGAAACTTCTATCAGACTTTTGAGCTGGAGGAGCTCAAATCCATCAAAATGTTATTTTTCCGAACTCAGTGAGCTCAAAATATCACATAAATTATATTTTGAGCTCAAAAATCTCAAAAATGTCATAAGTACAATTTTAAGCGCTCAGGTATGGAATTAGCGGGAAGTTGCAGGGATGGCCTTTAGGATGAACCGTTTTCCTAATTTTTTTTCCTCTAAGTTTTTAATATTAGTTTTTTTTGTATTGATATTTACGTTTAGCAGCTGTGATAATGTTATGTCCAGGATTAGACCTGTCGAAAAATATTTTTGGTCCAAGTCTTGCGACCTATAGACCGGGATCGTGAGATTGTGTTTGGAATGTAATAATGTTTAGATGGGTATTTTTATTTTTACGTTGAATTTATTTTAACTATAGATTTACAAAATTCTAAGTTGAAAGTCTGAATATAAAAGTAATTTAATTTGTTAAATGCTATAGATTTACAAAATTCTAGATTGAAAGTCTGAATATAAAAGTAATTTAATTTGTTAAATGCTATAACTTACAATAAACAGATGATCCCTGTTGAGTTGATCCTTGATTGGATGCTGCTGTGTGTTCTGTTATGATACGGGATGTTTACTCGTCTCAAACTACCGAAGTCGTTATTTTTGTGCTGTTTCACGTTTTCCACGATATGCGGAGAAAAAAAGTGCGCGGCCACTTGAATGAAGTCAGGGAAAAATGTATTGACTCGAATTGAAAGTGAACGGTTGTTTTCAGTTACACGTTTTCCTACTGTAAGTAGAGAAAACTAAGTGTACGGATACTTGAATGTAACTATAAAAATTTAATACTCGAAAATGGTACTGATTGACCAAAGTAAAAAAAAAAAGCGGATAACTAACTGTTAAAAAAAAACTGGCTATTGCTTGAACTGCGTATAACTGAATTTGAACTAGGACTGCACTAGTGCCGGAACTAGAAGAGGGAAAAAAGTAACGAACTCTTAGTTATATAAGTGTTCCCTAATTAAGACTCCACCTATTGGGCCTTGGGCTGGGGCACAGCATTTTCCAATCAGAGTCAGTTTTCAGGGTATCATCCCTACTCCGTAATTATTTTGGGCAGGTAAAGGACTGCCCTGATGCTAGCTTGTCAATGTGCACACCCACACACAAACTAACATTTTTAAATAATAATAATTATACGTTTAGATAATTGTTTAGCTAAAAATAATTATCTCTATGTTAATTATTATTAACAATCTTCAACGTTTTAGTACTTCTAAAAATGACATATTATAATAAATATTAATATGTCGAATGTATATTAGTTTATAAATTCATTAATTTGTTACTTTATTAATTTAATAATTTGTTATTTTATTTAGGTTGTTAGTTTATTAATTTGCTAGTTTGTTATTTTATCCTCATTTGGTGTACACGTGGCAGTATTACAGCCATGTACATTTAACCATTGGATTTTCTTTTAACTATTGTTAACTAAATAAGTAACGAATTTTACATTATAAAAGATTACAAAAGATACTTCAAACGATCATAAAACATTATTCTCAAACTAATTTACTTTTAATGGTTTATGGATCGTTTGGGTCCAAAGTATTATGTTATATAAGAATCTTTTTGGATTATAGTAATAAAAATTTTAGAGAAAGTAAAATGCATTAGGCTATTTGTGTAGACATTTTTTTTCAAGCAAATAACCCAAGTACATTTGAAATACTTTTACTAATATATTTTATGGTTCTGGGTTTTTTTTCAACCATTAAGAAAGATAAAGTTCTTATCGGCTTTACCTGGGATTTTATGAAAATTTCCCATCGATAGTAAAAATATATAAAAATTTGGCCAGACATAACAATAAAAAATTTTTAACAATAATTGTTTGGGAAGTGAGGGCTAGCTAGTGAGCGAATAGAAATATTTAAGTTTATCAATCTTTATTTAAATAAACCTAACTTTTAATACACGCGTGTAGCTTAAAACGAAGTGAAGCTAATGGGTTTCCAGGAGTAACTGATTTTCTCAAAAAGTGCATCTCGGCCACTGACCTCTCAAAAGGTGGGGAGTACTTGAGGCAAGTAATGAGAAAATATGAAGGGTACAAGTACGTAAGTTGTACGTAAGTATGGGACTAGGTGCAAGTAGGTATAGGTATAGGATAGATTCTGAAAGTATGTGAAAATTACAGAAATAGAAGTATAGTTGAGAATGAGTGGTAGAAGAATATGTAAAGAGCAATCAGTGAACTCATGGATCCGGTCGCTGGCCATGCGACAAGAGTTCCTAATCCCTTAATTGCTTTTTAGAAAAAAGAAGGTTATCGAGATATTTTATGGGAAATATTTCAGAAAAACCCAAGATGTGGTGAATATTGCTAGCGGTGCGTCGGACTTTGGGTGAGATAACAGCGTCGCTTGGACCAACTTCTCTATGCAAGCTTCAAATGCTTTGACGGCTTCTGGAGTCCATTTGACCGGTGCACGTCCCTTGATGTCTCCTTTGAGTAGTTCGTTTAGCCGAGTCTGGATACCTGCAGCTTTTGGAGTAAATCTGCGATAAAAGTTAGCCATACCTAGAAATTGACGGAGTTGTTTGCCGGTGGTTGGTTTTAGAAACGACCGGATGACTTCGACCTTCTCGGGCAGTGGTTGTACTCCAGCTCCTGAAACGAGGTATCTGAGAAACTCGACTTCCGAAACTCCAAAAACGCATTTGCTAGGGTTAATAACGACGCCATATTTTTCGAGCTCCTTGAAGAGTATTTTGAGGTGTCTCTTGTGTTCTTCAGGTGATGTCAAGGCGATCAGGATGTCGTCGATGTAGGCGTAGCAAAAATCCAACCCGCAAAGTACTTCATCCATGAAGCGCTGGAACGTTTGCGCTGCGTTCCGAAGTCCAAAAGTCATGAATGGGAACTTGTACATGCCGAACGGTGTTGTGATAGCTGTCTTTTGAATATCCTCCGGTGAAAGTGGAATTTGATTAAACGCCCGCACAAGATCAACTCTTGAGAAAACTTCCTTACCATGCAACATATACGAAAAATCGTGGATATGTCGAACCGCATATTTGTCTGCCTTGGTCCTGGTGTTGACATCTCTGTAATTCTCGCATGGACGCCATTCGTGGCCCTCTTTGGGAACCATGTGCAGCAGTGCGGCCCAAGGACTCTTCGATGGTCGTGTGAGTTCCAGGCGTAGCATGGCTTCGAACTCCTTCTTGGCTGCTTTGAGCTTGTAGGGGGCTGATCTTCTTGGCTTAAGCGCCACCGGTGGTCCTGGAGTCGTCTCAATATGATGCTGTGTCTAATGTCGCACTTCTCCTGGAGTTCAGCTTGGATGTGTGATCAACGGGAACTCTTCGAGTAGTTTGTGATACTCAGACGAGCCGGAAATGATCCTGATTCCTGGATCTTCGCACTGAACAATCTCTCCTTCCAGGTACAACTTGGTGGTCGTGTCTAACAACTTCCCGCGCTTGAGGTCGATCAGCAGCCCGTAGTGCGATAGGAAATCGGCACCGATGATGGGTTTCGACACATCCACAATCAGAAACCTCCACTCGAAATCTCGCCTCAGGCCCAGGTTCAGTGTAAGCGTCGCGACACCATATGTAGATATGAGTGTACGTTGGCCGCGAAAAGTTTGTAGTTTGACTTTTTGCACGGTCCACGGTAATATTTTTGCGGAATCACACACAGATCCGCACCGGTGTCAATTAGAAAATGCATATTTGACTCACGGTCGCAGATGAACAGACGGCTAGATGTCTGCGGGCGAGTGTCATCGGCCGTCATTAACGATTGCCCTGGGCATTTCCCGGGGTCCAGTTGCACGGTTGTGTGCACTTATCTGCCTTCTCGTTGAAAATCCAGTGATACCAACATATTCCCTGAGGGCGAAGGCCGCGCGTTCGTGCTCCTGACCGGGAGTGGGACTGGGACTACGGCTTACTACGGTGCAATGTCGGTGATCTGCCGCGTCTGCCTTCTGACTTTTTTACTGGTTCATAACCAGATCTATTATTAGTGTAATCATGAATATAAGTATTATCAAATTGTAAGTTGTTTAATTATAGTTAATATTGTCAATGAATCAGTGTAAGTTATTTCACGACAACTTGAATTCCACTCGCTATCTCACGTGAAAACATGAGATCACCCAAGGTCGTCATTTCATCGCTGGAAACTTATGTGAATAAATTAAAATTTGACATATTGGCCATGTCTGAGCTCTACGAGGATCCTCATATGAAATATAAGGATGATTTTCACAAACCCTCCGTTACTGCAGGTTACGATCTAAGAAATTCCGCCGATTAATTTTTGTATACGGTGTTACCTCATAAAGTCACCAGATATTAGACTTTCCGAGAGAAGGGCAGTGAAACACAACAATATCACATTTAAAATTCCCAATTTCACAGCTGGCTTCTACGAACATTCATTCCTAATTTCATCAGTACGCCTCGGGCGAGAATTACCACCTGACGTCATCAATGTCATCATCAAATCGTTGACAATAGTGTGTAACGGGTTGATTCTGTCCCTTAGTCAACCCTTTATTTAAGTTTCAAATTTAAGGGCGCCACTGGAATTTTTATCACGGTTTCCAGAACCGGTCCAAGCAAGAGAGATATCACAGGGTTGAGATAAATTATAAAAGATTGACATAAATAAGCACAATTGAGATTAACATTAATTATAAATTTATTTACTTAATTTTACAACAATTTAAGTATTACATTAAGTCTCACACACACTCTCATACCGGAAAAGTTTACTTATCCTTACGATACCCTCATATGGAGCATCTATATCGTAGTTTCTATCATAGTCGCTTATTCCTGACGGTACCCTCATATGGAGCGTCTATACCGCAGTTTCTACCTAAATCGCGCTGCCCAACTAGGGATCGGAATCAACTTTCCCGGTCCCTAACTTGACTTCGATAAATAATTTTATTAAATTTTGGTTGCTTAGTTATTAATATCACAGCAGCTTTTATTCAAACAGAATGTTAGATTAATTAAAATTTACTCGAATTCAAACTGCCTGAATAATCGGCTTAAGTCTATTTTTAATTCCAGTAAGAATTTGAGACTTAGTCGTCAACTTGGATAAATTTTTCCAAGGCTAAATTTTTATGTTAATTATTTTTGAAACTTATCATACTGGAATTTGAAAATTTTATTTATCGAAGTTTTTGAATAATATTGACCTATTGACAATTTTATGCTTGTAATTTTTCTATAAATTAATTTACTGCTTGACAATTTTGATTTTTTAAGTTAAAGAAATTTATTTTATTTTGAAAATTTTTGATTTTTACCCAAAGTTAATTTTAATTGTTAATTTTCATTTTAAATTTAAATTTATTTTTAATTGTTGATTTTATTAATCAATTTTAATCTAACTTGGATGAACCTCTAATTTTAGTTTCCTTCAGTTTTATTTTAATTTCTAATTTATAATAAATTTAACCGACAGCATTTTGCTCAGACGAATGACGCAATTTAACTCAAATCTGTCGATATTGGACTTTCTGATTTCTAAAATTTGAACTTAAATTTCTTTGACCAATTTTATAGTAATATTAATTCTAATTTTAACCTCTTTTAATTTTAATTTTGAAATTTTTCGACTTGATAAATTTTCTATTTCGTTTAAATTTTAACTTAACTATTTTTAACTTCGACTTAAAATTTAGATGTTTTATTTAAACTCGAATAGTTCATTAATTAATCAAGTAGTGTGATTGGATGACGGAACCTGGCCTGTGCCTAGAATTTCCGGGAGCAACGCAATAATTTACCGAGGTTAAATTTTCTGTACATGAGAAATTTCGACGATTTCTTTTTTGAATTAAGCTCTCCTTGTCGTTCCTGTGGCCTTCTATCTAGGCAAACTTTGTCTGCCTAATTTCACAGCTCTATCAGGTACTCGGGTCTGTTTAATTGCGTCGCAGCTCGGGACTTAATCAGCGGTAAATTAAATCTGGAATTTCAGGACAGTTAGAATAATTACAGTAGGATATTTAGGCTGGCTAAATGCCTAGCAATAAATATCAATTAAAAATGTTAAAATAATCGCTCTGAAGGTTCCACAAGAAACTCAGAGGAAAATAAATAATTACCTGGTATTCCAAAATCTCGTGCTGGTGTCTCGGGGTCCGGCTTCACAATGTCGCTTTTCGGTGCGCCAACTTCACTTGCCCCTGGTGTGGAATTATCCCCACCAAACTTAATTTTACACACATCTTAAAATTCCCTGCTTATTTTTATTTCATTTCATTTTTACCGACTGTAAATGACTGATTACATTTTCCAAATTTTTTATTGTATTCACTGTTCTATTAGTCATAATTCAAATATTATTAAATTATCCATGTAGATCTGTTTATACTTTTACACGTACTTTAGACTCTTCTATTTTTGCATTTTTGTATAAAAAAAAAATTTACTTATAAAATTCGTCTCATGGAATAGATGCTTAGATACTCATGCGCTAGCTTAGTTATGACCTTGGGTATTTTGCTGGCAGTGACCTTCAACACTGTACTGACGCTTTACTGAATTTTTGTGTGAAGACTGTGTGAAAAATAAAAATTAGTTGACGATAATTTTACGTGGACTAATCCAATTATAAAAATAATTTCAGATGTTAAATAAGTTAATTTTTGCTAAACAACATTCTCAACTATCAAATAATTAATCACCACCGGGTCACCTGGATGATTTTCGGGTATGCAGCCCCATGAAAACCATCCAGCACTAAACTAAAGAATATTTTTAATCGTAATTCAAAATTATTATAGAGAAGAGGTAAAGAAGACTAGGTATCCAGGACCGCGGTCTACTTTCCACTTATGTAGTAAATTCGGTACCTCGTTGCAATTAAGATCTTACAATATTCCTGAAGCCAAAGTACTGTGTACTCTATTAAGCTCCCTCGTCGCTTCCTTGTTCTCTCCGGGGACGAGATTTGTACTATTCCTTATTGATTATTTGTTATCTATGCAGTTTAGAAGGCCTTAGTACAAGATCTTTATGAAATAATGGCAAGATTACAAGTGCATCGCTTGATTTCAGAAAAAGGACGCGAGCAACGAAATAGTTACCTTCTACAATTTTATTTCGTGGCACACGGTCCGGTGGTTACACCTCTTTTCCCAAGTATTTCGCTCAGCTCACAAGTGCTAACCCAAAACCGATCCCTTTTTACTTTTTCTCGAGGCCCGAAGATTGAAACGTGCCAGTGCTGCGTCAATCATTCATCGATACCTGGTGACTGATCGATTTAGAGTAATATTTACCCTGTTACATTTAATCAAATAAAGTTGACCTCTTTTACACACGTCACTGTCAAACTGTATCTTAGTACAATACTCAAGCTATTCCAAAACTACCCTCTCTCTATTCACTCTCAGGACAGTTATATCTATACATGAGATATTTTACGTGACTAAAAGAGAGAAAAAAATATAACCAAGTAGTACTGTACCACCAATCGTAAATAATCAGCGTAAACAAAACATAGATAGTAACAAATGACTAATGTCAGTCGGGGTAACGAAAGCATTTTTTGCTCTTGCTGTTAGAGGATGAATGTGCGGCTTTACTTATGCACGAATTTTTAACTTTCTGCCCCAAAATAGGCGCATAAGATACGTACTTTCTACCGAGATATAAAAAAAAAATTTTTCCGTCTGCATAACTGCATTTTTTGGCCATTTTTAAAATTGTCAACCAATTGTTCATGGTGTCTTTGCAATTTAGTCTAATTTTAGAGGATTGACGAGCTAAATAATGTTCATATTCGAATTAGCGTCTCGAAATACATAAAAAACATACTTAATATAGATCGAAAAAAAAATTTTTTTTGCTTGCATAAATACATTTTTTTGCGATTTGTGGCAGTTTCTTAAAATTTTGGGAGTAGCCGGGCTAAACTGACTAAAAACTATTATAGTGTTATTGGTAGACGCAAGTAATTGAAAAAATATCCTAAAAGAATGGAATGTAATTAACAATTTCTTTTTAATTTGTAGACAATGGCTGTGTTGACAACATACTTGATTATCCTGCTCCAAAACGATTAAAGAGTCAATAAAAAGGTAATGAATTATTAAGTTTTCATAATAACATAACTGTTAAAAATTCTTCAATCGATTTTCTTAAATTTAATCAGTTCTTATCACTAAATATTATTTTATGTGTGCAGCTTACATAGAGAGAAAATATTGCAACTGTAATTATTCATTAAATAGTTACTCATAGAGAATTGCTACAGCACTATGTATAGTTACAGCCGAAAATGGCTAATATATAAGTATTTAAACTATCAATATTCGAACTTTTGATTGTTTTTATTGTTGATATTAGACATAATCCTACACTGTTAAAAATTTTTGTAAAATCCCATACGAAGTCACCGATGCTCAAAAAAAGTCGACGATCATCCGAGGCTCAGTTACCAAGGCTCGGCCAAGCATCGGTGCTCTATTGTCAGCCTATGGCCGACACACCATCGGCCGCCCAACTGTATTCATAACAATAAAATACGATCATCAGCCGTTTTTCGGACGATGATATGATAGATTTTCTTTTGCACATGCGCCCTAAATATCGCATCAGCTGTTTTTACGCATTATTTACCTGCATAAACTTTTCTTCAAACAGAACATGAGCATTCCTTATTTCATATAATAGAAAATAAATTTCTCGTGGTTATTAAGAATACTTTTTAGTTATACTTATTTCAAAAGTTCAACTTTTGAGCGCTGGGTGGCGTCTGTAAAGAGACTCTTTTCTAGAGACTCTACCATACCGTCTTTTTTTCACGGCCTAGACCGTGAAGTTTCATCCCCTCTTTTTTCTACGAACTTTTCGTATACATTTAGATGAAATTGAGAGAGATTATGAAAAAAAAAGTCACATTCTAGTGTACCAACCAATAATTTTAAGTCAATTTTAAACAGTTGTTATTGAGTGGTGCTTATTATTTCTCTACTGGCAGTTTATCACGAAGCAGACCTAATGTTAATAAAATAACAACCACGCTATGTGTTATGTCGTGGCTTACAACGACCGTTTTTCTTTTTTTATAAATTTATTTTTAAAATACGTTTTTTTATAATTTTATTTTTTGGTTTCTTCGAATTTTATTTCAAAGCATAAAATTCGAGAAACATTAAACGAGAAAAATATTGAGTGTCTCGTCCGGTCTCTCTAAAAATTTTCCCGTCATTAGTCAGTTTCGAATGCTTTAAAAGATAAAAAAAATCCTAAGTACACAGTAAGGGGAGTTTAATTGCCTTAGTACTGCATAGCTTCACTGACGCTTGGGAAGGTTTTTAAAATTATTTTTTAAATAAGATAACCTTAGGAAAAGAATGTAACTTTAAAATTTTAAAAATAAAATAGTTATATAACAATGAATTAGAAATAATATTTAAGATAGACTAATAGTTATGAATTTTGAATAATAATAAATAATTAAATAATAATAAATATGTAACTGATAATAACTAATTAAATGATAAATAACAATAACTAATTAAATAATAATAAATTTCAAAGAATAGTAAATAATTAAATAATGATAAACAATTAAATGATAATAAATATTTAAATGATAATTAATAAAAATGATTAAATAATAATAAATAAGTAAACAACAACAAATAGCTGAGTAATGATAAAAGATAAAATACTTTTAAAATAAAAAAATATACAACATAATTTTCAAATATTGATAAATAATTAAATAAATACTTTTCAAATAATAAACAATTAGATTAAATGATTTATAATAAATAATTACTTAAATAACTAACAATAGATAGTTTACTCGAATAATTATAGAAATAGCCAATAGAAATAAGAAATAGCAACTATTAAATTAATTAAAATGAATTAGTTAATAACATTAAACAAAATATAAATGACTTAGTTAACATAAGAAAATGTGTATGTGTGTATTGTGTGTGCATGTAAATGTGCTTACGTACACGCCTATACATAGATGCACATATAGTCTATAAGTTAGAGAGAGAGAGAGGGACAGCGTGCCCTCTGGGCCTGAAGAGGGGAGTTCAGGCGAACATCTTCGGAAAAGCCGAAAGAGAGGGTAGAATCCAAGGGAAATAGGTCGCTAATTGGTTACTGTTTTCCCCCAAATAGTAATTTTTCAGAACCCCAAAGTTCGAGGCCCTGAGATCCTCGCATGAACTCACTCTCTTCGTCCTCCAGAACTCGTCCAGTGCGGATCGCCGAAATAAACTTGTGAAATTCAGTGGTTTGTTCACTTGAATTTTAAGTATTAATTAAAATAAAATCAGTGTTAAAAGAATTCAAGTAATACCGAAGTAGTTTAAAGTAAATTAAATCAACGGTTCAATTCTGCGGTCTCATTTAGGCGGAATTCAAGGTTTGAAAA